>BJCM01166186.1:0-47907 GCA_018326385.1 Flaveria bidentis | reverse complement strand
TTTATATATAACTATAATATATATATATATATATATATATATATATATATTACTTATATTTAATTACATATATAAATATAATTAAAATATAGTTAAATCCGGTCCAACCGGTCCGACCACCAAACCAGTAAAGCGTCCGGTTCGACGTCCGATCCGATTCTGAAAACATTGACTAAAACCATTCACTAATAAAAAGATAACACCTTCGAATGCAAACTTATCTAAAAAGAATCGATGAAACCAGAGAACCCAACAGTTGATTGGGTTCTAGCACCCACTATTGAAGTCGAGCGCACCAACACGAAGGGTTACGGTGGTGTAGCTGTTGAACCCAGTTGAAGTCGGCATCCAATCCAAAGCCCGCCCCGACTACCCTAACATTAGGATTAGATTCGTGTTGGACAATGTCTACTATTAACCTGTTTAGATGTATTTTCTTATTTGTTTTTTGGAAGATTTAAATTTGAATGATTATGACGTTTATTTTTAATTGTATATTACAATTGTGAAGGTCGATTATCTTTGATACCTAGCATCAACATCTGTTATTTTTTGTAAATTACTGATTAAATTTTCTATTTTATATAAATTAAATGTAGCTATTTATACATCACTAACAATGACATGTACACTATATGGTATAAGATCAAATTTATGTAATATAACACATACAACTTTTCATTTTTATAATTTGGATTTTTGAGAACTTGTCATGGAAAAATATACGGGTTCCATCTATATCCTACAAACCAATAGGTTAATGATAAAAATAAATTGTTACTTTAAACGGAAAATACAATCACTTTCGGGTTCAAGATAGAAACATCAATTTCTAAATTTATGTTGTAATGTGAAAGCTGACAAACTACATAGACATAACAATCATATCCTAACCAAACCACAAATTACACTAAACCACATCAACAAGACATTCTTTGATTACATTAACCATGGTGGAATGGCACCATAGAGTAGTTCAACACCACAATTACTAACAAAGGCACAAATCAAACAACATTCACTAGTTAATGTGTGTAATTGTTCACAAACGCATAGAAAACAAAGTCTACATTGCAACGATAGAACCTCTCACTTGGTTGTGATTAACATGTTTAGCCATACATGTTAATCGGTGCAAAATAAAGTGAAATCAAAGCCATTATATAATTAAACATCAACACACTTAGAATATTTGGTGTTGCGAAACGTCCATAAATTCAATCGGTTTGTTTGATCAATCTTATTATGTCATGACATGTCACATGTCATTACATCATAGTAGCATGTTTTTAATAAACAAAATATAGCGATTAGCTAGGTATGTGACCTTAAAGGAATCAAGGACAAAAACTTGTGGAATCTAGATTAGAACTAGTATTAAGCCCCCCACGTTGCGGGAAGGCGTAAAACCGTATCAAGTAACATTAATGTCATATCACCGTCAACAACCATTAACACCGGAAGAGCTCCATTAAAAAAGAAATAAAATCAAACGAAAAGTAGACGTAAAAAAACACTAAACCACACACACAAACGCAAAATATTAAAAACAATAACTAAGTCAATCTAGGACCCCGTACATTACGACAGAGCTGTTAACTGAAAAAAAATCAAGCATAACAACGTGCACACGCACACGTTACGACATATTACTCTCAAATTTTAGACCGAGATGTAAAACGAAAAAACTATAAAAGATGAAAAGTATAGAGTAGCAAAATTGAATGTAAAAAGTTATAGGGGTTACATAGTAAAGATGTAAAAATATTTAGTTTAAAGTAAATAAATTAAAAGAAAAAAAGACATGTACAACCTTCATTGCTTAGTGTACAACAACTAATGCAATTTTATGTTAGTTTAGTAATATTTAAATATGAGATCTTTATCAGACGAACTCATATGCTTAGCAATACGTATACCGTTACGTTAATTCAAGATGTGGTTTTAGGGATATTAGAACTAAAAATATAATTTAAAAATAAAAACAAAATGAGTCGGCTATAGAAAGTTATTGAAAGTCTGGAAAATAAGTATTCCGTCGAATACTTGGATATAATAGTAAAAGACGTGTCTGCGAAAATATTTAAAAGTGCATTTTATCGGTGCAAAGTCATCTAATGCGCAAGTGTTTATAATCACATATTGTTTTCCTAAAAACTATGTCTATTATTGTAATAATTAATAACATAAGTTATAATCGTATGTAATATGTTAGTTATTAATTGATTAAACAAACACAAAAATGTTGGTGAATGAATCCAACTAGTGTGTTCTCCGGCGCTACGCGCACGGGAGTTCGGTTCTTTTCCACTACGTTACACGACGTGACTTTGTTCGTTTACGGTTCGACTAATTGGAAACCACTAAAGCAAATACCAAAATCGGTTTCGAAAAATACCTATACCGGATACAATGATGTTCACTCATAATCGGTTCAGTCCGTCGGATTCGTCGCAGCGACACAACAATATTTACACTCGTTACAACGTACAATACAAAAAAACACTTGATTTTCAATACGACTTCTTTTTGAAAAAAGTCATATCCCCTAACACTAAAAATCTTATGGGCCATCATATAACAAAACTAAAACCTAGATGGATAAACTTGAAAAACTACAAAATCTATTGAAACATTCATCATGGTTTTAAATACATAATCTAGATCAAATAAAAAAGCTATTATTGTTATTATTATTATATATTTGCAAATGATAAGATCCAACAAATAAAAGTATAATAAAAAATGATCCTAGATACCTCATCCCCTAATTATTCTATTCTTCACATGGTTAGGGGCCACTTTGCAAGATATAAGTTAAGTGGTTAAGTTAAAATGTCAAATATTTATGGTTGCTCTCAAGTTACTAATTAATATATAGTATAATTCGATAGCGCCTAATTTAAATTTGAGCAATTTCATATATATTATTTTAAACTTGTAGATTTTACATATATACCGTTAAAACGTTGTATTTTATGCTTCAAGATCATTTTACTTATGCATTAAAAACTTATATTTTTAATAAATATGTAATTTTATAAATTTAGAAAGAGATATATATAATTTCTCATTCAAATTTTACCTGTGTTAACTCAAACATATTTTCGTGTGTTAAATTCATGTTTTAAACTTTTACAAATCTTCTAACACATCCAACTTTAGTATCACCTTTATTTCATGTATTCAAACATCACAAATAAATGAATAGTTAGAATTATGCAATAAACTTAATAATCTAACATTTTCATATTTTTTTTCATAGTCTATTTAAATTTTAAAGACGTTTGTTAGGTAAAGTCATTTTGGAGACGTAAATTAAACTTTATGTAAAGTATTATTGTAGTTAGCAACCATCAAACTATCTTCTTTTATGTACAAAACTTTCAATATTTATCGTGATGTAAAAAGTAACATACATTTTTTAAAGTCATTTTCATTATATTTCTATAGGTTTTCCTAATAACACATCCATGAAGACCACTAAACATCATTATGTTTTATCTTTGATTATTTTCAAGAATACATCTATGAGCACTAATATTTTCATACAAATAGATATTTGTTAGTCAAATCTATATCAAACACTTATTTTGTTAAAGGTTTGGCCTATAGCTAATGACTTTTCTTGCTAATTTGTATTGCTATGGAGATTTAGCGTATGTTTGGGATTACTTATTATTAGCTTACATTTAACTTATTTTGAAAAGTTTAAAAGTCAGAAAAAAATGTTTGTTAAACCTAAAAGGATAAAAGGAGATTACTTATTGACTTTTGAAAACTTCTTTTAGTTTAATTTCTTATTATACCCCTCTACGACATCCTATTAATTCCTCTCGTATTTAAACGTGTGTTTATTTTGGTCATTTTATAACGTTTTAATTTATAAGCTAATCTAAACACTTTTTTTAAAAAAAAATTGAAAAGTCATAAGTTAATAAGTTTTTTTGCCAAAAGTTACTTTCAACCAAAATAAACAATCCCAAACATACTACGTATCATACTTGTGACACTCGTGCTACATAATTATGAAATAAAAACATAATTACTGTAGATTTTGCAATTGATATCATATTTGATGGTAAATCCATATTAAATTAATAAAGTTAACGTAACATTTTTGCTACGGAATCATATTTTTGTCAATTATCATCATCCCAATCCTTGATTATGTAACACTTAGATGAACAGACAATCAAAACCAAACAAATTTCAACAATAACATAACATTATTATAAGTTCTTACAAGAGTCGTACATGCAAATATCCGACACTTTAAATATACATTTATGTAATTTTTATTCAATTTTTTTAAAAAGAAAACCGTCCATGGAGCACAAGTGTAACATGTAAATTGGTTATTTGTAAGATGGTCCCTTTTGCAACTTTCATTTCTTTTATCTGTTTGCTTATTTTGATTGGTAATGTAGGTTAATATTTTTATATTAGATTCCTTTTATAAATAATATAATTAGATACCGTGAATCTCTAAAGCTCAATTGTCGTTGCATATTTACTTTAACCTTGTTAGTCTACTCTAAATAATAAAAAAACCTAATTTGTATTTACTTACTTATGAAAACTACATTATTATTACTTTTACTTTTATTTTATAGTTCATTAGTGTAAATATCATTCGACTTTTGTATATACTGTTTTGAAAGTCAAATATAATTTGTTCAGCTTATAAACCACGTTAGCTTTGTTATATAATGAATCCAATTATTAGATGTTACACCTAAAAACTTAGAGCATGTCTAGGAAGTCGGTAACTTTGTTTAAGGTGACGATGACGCGGTGGCTGAAACGGTGACGTTTGTTATGGTGGTAACGTCAAAATGACGATGGTAACAAGAGTGGTATGGCAGTAGGCGTTTTCAAAAATACCGACAAAATCCGAATCCAAATCATATCCAAACCCGGAAAAATCGATCAGAAATCTTATAGGGATATTTGAATCCATTCCTATCTGTATCCGATTTTCTTATTCGGTTTTCGAATTGGGTCGGATATATAAAATTTTGCTTATTCAAATATTAAACCCAATTTATATGGATTTACCAAAGTTAACTGGTTCTTCTGTTTATTTGGATATACAAAATTTATGCTTATTTGGTTTATTCTGATAGATTTGGATCCATAAATCGTATTCTTTATTAAGACTAGTTAGGATTCCGAATAGAAGTTTCACATACAATAAATCGTTATTCGAACCAATGAATACCCCAATATGATAGAAGCGGCGCCCTGAGCCCCTGAAATACGTTGTTAGAGGCGTTGGCTGGTGGTGAGAGTGAGAGGGAAGGAAATTTTCTAATATATTTGATCGGATATATTGGTATACAAAAATAATGTTAATTTTCTTTTTTCTTCAAACTTGAATTTTTTTCTCAGAAAACAATATTTATTTTCACTCGAGGAAAGATAAGTAAATAAATTTTAACTTCAAGCCATTTATGCAACCAAATATATAATTTTTAAGTCTAAATTCTAACGAATTTTGTGAAGAAAATAATCTAAAATTGTTGTCATGGGATGACATCATATGTGACAGTATTATGTTTTAGTGGAAAAATATAATAAGAGATATAAGTGGGGTGGTGTGGAAGGCAACGTTGTTTCCAACTACCAGTGCCCATGTCCCTTTCTAGTATTTCCACAAGTGCACTCTAATCCACCCAACAAATCAAATTTAATGAAATCAAATCGAACCAAACTGAACCAAATCAAATCGAATCTAACCAGACAGACACTGTTGTCTGCACCCCGTCACACCGACAAAGTGCTCGGAGCAAGCAGCGATAATAAGCCTCCACTGTTGCGCCAACAAACTAATCAAAGCCGGTGGTGATAGTAAACCACTGTTACTATGATGAAATATTAAAGCCGGTGATCATAATAACAAGGACAATATGTGTGGTGTATGATGTTTATTTGTTTATTTATTTTTTTGTTTGTGATTATCTACTTTAAAAAAAGTTCCTAGAAAACTAAACCTTATTAAATGAATATGTAATTGACCCACAATCGATCTTAATTGGTTAGATTACAAGTCAACAATTGCCTAGGTGCTAATAATATATAATATATATTGGATTTATGTAAACTAATAGTAATTATAAAACATTGTGTCACAATTTGAATCTTAACATAACTACATAGTATTATAATCAATTAAACAACAACTTTTAGACATTTTACCTATTTATGGGTTTTTTAATGGCCACTAAGCTAAATAACTATTACAAAACATTATTAAAATATCGTCCCATGAAAAATCTAAAGGTAGGCATATCTATTGCCTAAAGTCGATACTTAAATTATATTTTAGATAGCTACTAAAAATTGTTATGTTCGATTATGTTCGTAAATCAATGTTCAAAAAGTGTAGGATATGATGCTATCCAAATATTCCCAAGTCGTAACATATGCATTGATTTTTTAGTTTTATATGTATATGTAGATTCAAAGCACTCCGTACAAGTAACAGATTTTGCATGATACAGTTATCATAGTTTTCAATTTATTTTTTATTCTAAAATAAGCATTTGACTATATATAATACTCTTATTTTTTATAAACAACATAATCATACTACTTTTTATTGATCGCTTAGGCATAATACAAGTACAATACTTATTCAAAACCATCTATTTTTAAAATATGCAAAAACTCTAAATCATGTATAACCTATTATTCAATCAGTTTTATCTTTTATTAGTTTTGATTAATTTTCTGAGAAGATTGCTTTTACTTTCATGTTAACTCTACCCAAAGAAAAGCTACATCTCAAGGGCAAGAATAAATAAGTTAGGTTTGTTTGATTTTTCCCGATAACCTAAGGAGTAGTTTTGTTCAAAGTTGTATAAATTTTGATGTCCATTGAAAGAGATACTTTAGCTGGATGAAAGAAAAAAAATATTTTATTTTTGTTTTCATCTTATATTTCTTGAAGATAATTTTATAGCTCTTGTGTAGTCGACAATTATTATTTTGTCATTTAATGTAAGTCGGTTATCAAATGACATTAAAAAAATGTTACTATTGTTTATGCACTAGTGTGGGCTGGTTTATTTTGAAAATTCTTGAAACATGAATCACAATTTTGGCTTAAACAAAACTATAAAACAAGTTGAATCAACAGTGAACACTTTTATATATTATTATGTAAGAGCATTCACAGCTCATTCTTTATATTTCTGTGAGTATTTTTTTTATATTATATGGTTTTGTTATAAGTGGTTGTAAGTGAAAGATATGATAAATTTATTGTTCAGTTTGTATTTTGGGAAATCATTGTTCAAAACCATATAATAGTTTTAAAATATTTTAAGTGGTTGTGAGTGAAGAAGAGAGAAAAAGTAATGATAAAGTTAAAAAATAGAAAGAAAAAATAGTATTTTTTAATATAATTATATATAATAAAAATAAGGAATGTGTTGTGAATGCTCTAAAACAAAAAAAAAATCAATTTTAAAGCGGGTGTAAACACCCAAAATCATTAATTCCTTGGTGCATCCTTGCAAAAACATTTTTAAAATAACATTTATAAAAATCATCTCACTTAAATGTGAACCTACAAGTAATGGTGGGTATATATCTCAAAGTGTGTGTTAGAAAGTAATAGTTTTTGTTATTTGCATAAAATAAAACAAAGGAAAGAAATAAAGTGGTGGAAGGTATCTACTTTGCATTGGACAGCAACTCAAAGATTGAATATTCTATTCACAATTATCCAAGTTTAAATCTACTTTCAAACTTAGGAGATCTCATTCAACGATTCCCTTCACCTTTATACAATAATATTATGTCAAAATAAGGTTGTAGAATATTGAATAGATAGATGATAATGAACATTTAGTTCTTTTTTTTTCAGTTTAAAACCTCTGAAAATTAATGATAATCTAAAACATCCGACAGTATTTAAACTTATGTACGTCTTAAACTTTTAACTTACTTTTTTTGATATTATTTTATATAAATTATACATTAAAAAATAGTGTGGATAATCGTTATATACAAAAAGTGAACAAGTGAAGGAGATAATAATTAATGCACAAGAGGCCATCCTTCTTGTTTTATATGCATAAGAAATTTGATAATGGATAATGAAAACTAAATTGTTTTAATCTCAATATTGTTAACTAATTAAACCATGAAATAAGAATAAAAAATAGTATAAACATCCAGTTTTATATCGGCTTCATTATTTGGTTCTTAGTACTTGTTTTAGTCGTCTGAGCAATATTCATAAATTCGTAACAATGTTCTATTGAATTTAAGGAGTGAATTAGGTAATTGATAAACAACATTTGTTATGTTGTTACTTGAATCTTACTAGTGGGGTGCTTTTTGATGCCGCAAATTTTATGGGTGCTCTGTGATGTCAACTGAATTGTTTAGGGTTGTCAGACATCAAGCGAGGTGGAGACGAGCGTATGAATGTTTGCATATGAATTTGTTGGGATATGTTGTGCTTAAGCTTCCGAAGCTTATGATTTTGCTTCCGAAGGTTAAAGGTGCGGTTTTCGAGTCCAGGGTGTAATGTGTCATTTGTTAATAGTTAGGGGATAGAATATGTCAAGTGTTTTTGTTAGGTTGTTAATTCTTGTTAATACTGTTAGGTAGTTGAATATAAGAAGAAGCATCATCTTCTTCATATTTCTGTAATCTTGTTTTCGAACAAATAAGAGAGTGAACATTCAATTGGAGATTATCATTACGAGTTCAGTTCTTCAATTTCGTGTGTTAGTAATTGGGATTAATTTATATAGTTGGTATCAGAGCTTGGCTCGACCCGATTCAATCGTGTACTCTTCGATCGATCGAAGGCAAGCTCACGAAAGATCAAGTCGATTACAGAGATGATGGTGACTACGAAGTTTGATTTGGAGAAGTTCGATGGGAGAAATGATTTTAGTCTCTGGCGTTTGAAGATGAGAGCACTCTTGGTGCATCAGGGTCCAGTAGAGGCGTTGGCCGGAGGCCAAGCGAAGATACCTGATGGGACATCGGAAGAAAAGAAGAAAGAGATTCAAGAAAAGTGGAAGGATACGCTTGAGAAAGCACACAGTGCAATTATTTTGAGTTTTGGTGATCGGGTGCTTCGTGAGGTCTCCAAAGAAACCACTACGGCTAGGGTATGGACCAAACTTGAAGGGTTGTACATGACAAAGTCCTTAGCCAATCGGTTGTACCTAAACAA
Organism: Flaveria bidentis; assembly: GCA_018326385.1. NCBI lineage: Eukaryota > Viridiplantae > Streptophyta > Magnoliopsida > Asterales > Asteraceae > Flaveria > Flaveria bidentis. The sequence continues at coordinate 38,702 of BJCM01166186.1, read as the reverse complement.
AGGCTATACACCTTCCAAATGACTCCAGGTAAGTCCTTTGAAGATCATACTAATAAGTTCAATAAGTTGATCTTGGACCTAGAAAATATTGAAATAACGATTGATGAGGAAGACAGAGCAATTTTGTTCTTGGCATCCTTACCACAAGTGTATGAACACTTTGTGGACACCTTGATGTTCGGAAGCGATACTTTATCCATGGATGAAGTTATCGCTGCAATGAACTCTAAGGAACATCAAAAGAGGTTTGAAACAAAGGATAATGGGATGGAAGGACTAATGGTAAGGGGAATACCTGATCATAGAAACCAGAGGCCAAGAACTCAAGCAAGATCCAAATCAAGGAAAAAAAGAAGGTGTTTCGTTTGCAAGTCTGAGAAACATATAAAGAAAGATTGCCCTGGCAGATACAAAAGAAAGAAAGGTGAATCAAGTTACTCCAAGAGCTCTGGCCCACATTCACCCAGTGCTGAGTCTGAAGGGTATGAAAGTTCAGAAGTGTTAATGGTGTCCAAAGATGGAACAAGATATGAATGGATCCTAGACTCTGGTTGCTCATACCATATGACTCCCAAAAAAGACTTCTTTAAGGAATTAAAGATGTGATCAAGGGGTGTGGTGCAATTAGGGGACGACATGCCTTGTGAAATTCAAGGTCTAGGGACGGTTGAACTAGGCTAACTTCTGGTACCGATCTTACTCTCCATGAGGTGAGATATATTCCCAGTCTAAAAAGGAATTTGATCTCATTAGATACCTTTGAAGGGAATGATCATATAGTGAGCCTAAAGAATGGTAATGCCAAAGTTATAAAAGGGTCAATATGCTTGTTTTCTGGAACAAGAAAGCAAAATAACACTTATGTGCTAGATGGGAAGGTGAAGGTTGATGTAGCTAATGTTGCAGAGTCAAAGCATACGTCACCTGTCATGATGTGGCATAGAAGATTGGGTCATATAAGTACCCAAGGTTTGCATGAATTAAACAAACAACAGTTAATAGATGACTTGAGTAACTGTGAAGTTGGGTTTTGTGAGAACTGTGTTATAGGAAAGTCTCATAAAGTGAGATTTAGGAAGGGTACACATACTTCCTAGGGTGTTCTGGACTATATTCATTCAGACTTGTGGGGGCCATCTAGAACAGCTTCCCTAGGTGGTGCAAGATACTTTTTCTCCATAATTGATGATTACTCTCAAAAGGTATAGGTGTTTCTTTTAAAGCACAAGGATGAAACGTTCGGAAGGTTCAAGGAATGGAAAGTAATGGTGGAGACTCAAACTGGAAAAAAGGTAAAGAAGCTCAAGACTGATAATGGTATTGAGTTTTGCAACCACATATTTAACAATTATTGTAATAATCAAGGGATTATTATGCATCACACTGTGGTTGGAACCCCTCAGCAGAATGGTCTTGCTGAGAGGATGAATAGAACTCTTTTAAACAAGTTGAGATGCCTGTTAATAGAATCCAGAATGCCTAAACAGTTTTGGGGTGAAGCTCTGAGTATAACTGCATTGCTGGTAAATATGTCACCCTCTAGTGCCATAGGCATGAAGATTCGGTGGGAATTATGGTCAGGTTATCAAGCTGATTACTCAAGGTTGAGGGTGTTTGGTTCTCTAGCTTATGCTCATATGAATATAGGCAAGTTAGAGCCAATAGCAGTAAAATGTGTAGTGCTTGGGTATCCAGAAGGTGTTAAAGGATATAGACTTTGGAGAATGGATTGGGGTGTACCTAAGGTGATGATTAGTAGAGATATTGTATTTAGAGAGGAGGTGTTATATAAAGATATGATCTCAAGACATGTTTCTGAGTTTGAAACTAACTTTGAGAAGGTTCATCTTGAGGTGGAGCAGGAACCAAGGAAGTCTCACATGGGTCTTGATAGTGAGATGAGTGGGTCTAGCTCGAGTAGTCCTCAACTTACTTATAGCATTGCTAAAGATAAGCCTAGGAGACAAATTGTGCCCCCTTCAAGGTTCCGAGAAGGAGATGATCTCTCTGCATTTGTGTTCAATGCAGCTGCAGTAGAAAGTGAATGTGAATCTTTGAACTATAATGAAGAAATGATTTCAAAGGATAGTTCAAAGTGGATGCAGGCTATTTTAGAAGAAATAGAGTCTTTAGAAAAGAAAAACACTTGGATACTGGTTGATAAGCCTAAGGAACAGAAGTTAGTAAGTTGTAAATGGTTATTCAAAGTAAAGGAATATGTGCATAAAGGGAAGCCTCCTAGATATAAAGCCCGGTTAGTTGCAAAAGGGTTTACTCAGGTTAAAGGTGTGGATTATAATGATATTTTCTCTTGAGTAGATGTAAAGACTGCTTTGTAAGGTAGTCTTGATGAGCAGATCTACATGAAATAGCCTCCAGGGTTTGTGGTGAAAGGAAGTGAAGATAAGGTGTGTCTTTTGCAAAGGTCTCGTTATGGCTTGAAACATTCCCCAAGACAATGGAATAAGAGGTTTGATGATTATGTGTTGTCTCAAGGGTTCAGCAAAAGCTCTTATGATTCATGTGTGTATTGCAGGAAGGCGAGGTGTAGAGGCTATGTCTATTTGTTATTATGTGTTGATGACATGCTAGTTGCAAGTCAGGCTCAATCTGACGTAGATGATGTCAAGGCTTTACTAATGAAAGAGTTTGAAATGAAAGAATTGGAAGAGGCTAAGAAAATTTTGGGAATGGAGATTACAACGGATCGTAGTCTTGGTATATTGAGATTGCCTCAAACTGGTTATGTTGCTAAAGTGTTGTCTAATTTCTTAATGGACAATAGTAAACCAGTGTTAACCCCATTAGCTCAACACTTCAAGTTGTCTTTTAGAGATTGTCCACAATGTGTTGAAGAAGAGAGTCATATGCTAGATGTTTCCTATGATAGGGCAGTTGGGAGTTTAATGTATCTTATGGTGTGTACGCGTACTGATATTGGGTATGCCGTAAGTGTGGTGAGTAGATATCTTAGTAGGCCTGGTAAGCAACACTGGGAGGCTGTTAAATGGATTTTGAGGTATCTTAATGGAACTCGAAAGATAGGGTTGGTGCTTGGTAGCAATCAAAGTTTTGGTTCTTCTGTCATTGGTTTTGTGGATGTTGATTATGCTAAAGATCCAGATAAAGGCAGGTCTGTGACTGGTTATGCATTTATAGTGTGTGGAAGTTTGGTAAGTTGGAAGTCTACTCTACAACGTGTAGCTGCGTTGTCATCTACTAAGGCTGAGTACATTGCACTCACTGAAGCAGTCAAATAAGCCTTGTGGCTTAAGGGGTTTGTGTTTGAACTCCTTAATGAAGTGGCTAGTGCTTTAGTCTGGTGTGATAATCAAAGTGCAATTCATTTGTCTAAGAATCCTATGTATCATGAGAGGACTAAACATGTTGATGTTAGGCTACATTTTATTAGAGATGTAGTTAACTCTGGGAAGGTTCATATCTCATATGTTGATACTCGTGAGGATGTTGTTGATATGTTGACTAAAGCATTGGGAGGTTCTAAGTTTTTCTATTGTTTGAATTTGCTTGGAGTGGGATAGCTTTGCACAAAGGTGGAGAATGTTGGGATATGTTGTGCTTCAGCTTTCGAAGCTTATGATTTTGCTTCTGAAGGTTAAAGGTGTAGTTTTCGAATCCAGGGTGTAATGTGTCATTTGTTAATAGTTAGGGGGTAGAATATGTCAAGTGTTTTTGTTAGGTTGTTAATTCTTGTTAATACCGTTAGGTAGTTGAATATAAGAAGTATCATCTTCTTCACATTTCTGTAATCTTGTTTTCAAACTAATAAGAAAGGGTTCGATTGGAGATTATCATTTCGAGTTTAGTTCTTAATTTTCGTGTGTTAGTAATCAAGATTTATTTCTACAAAATTTATATCAAGTTTCAACCACATAAATATGAAAACCTACTAAATACACATTATTAGTTCAAGTGTGAACCTGATTTTTATGATCTGATTAAAAAACACCAAACAAAGTAACACAAGAAACAAATTTGGATGAATATAGAGTGTTAGTTCGCATTTGAGCCAAACTTTAATACAATTGTCTAGTAAAAAATAAGTTCAACCAAAAAGCAACTTGACAAAAAAATTAATCAATACACAATGTTAGATCACATGTGTTGTAACACGGTTAACAAGTCGACACAACACATTTATGACTTGTTTTTGCGTTAAGCATGTCGTGTCATGTCGTGTTTAACAAACCACAACATGTTTGTTCGTTCTATTCTAGTTAGTTTCTCAAATAACTTTATCTCTCTCTCACTCTCACACACATGATATACATATGAGGTTGTTTGTAGGAGTCACGTCTATGTGTTTAAATATGACTTAGAATATATCATCTCTAGCTTGTTACCCCACAAAAATTCCATTAGATTAAATGCTTGTTGGTGTATGATGACATTTGTTGGATAAAACACATATGATAGAAAGAAGTAAACCTAAAAGGCCAAACCCAAAACATTTTGAATAAATATTCGAGTAGATTATTAGATTTGAGGTGACAGTTGTTAAATTGCCCAAACCTATTCTACAACTTTTATGTGTATTTGGACGGGAATATATTAATATTCTAGTCTAAATATGTATAATAAATGATATTTTAGTGTAGGAGTAAAAATATTTTCCGTTAGAAAAAAATTTGAAAGTATTAAAACTATAAAATCATTAGATATTTACCTTAATTTATTATTGAAATACCAATTTGTTTTTTATTGATCTCAAGTCTTAGTTGAGGTATATTTGTTTACAATACATGTATGATGAGTGAAAAGTTAACATGTGAATTCACTTTCATGTGAAACATAATTTTATAAAAATTAATGAGTGGTACGCGAACTAACATAGATGCGTATTAAATTCATAACATTACTAACATATACTATTTATTATACATATCACTATGTTTATTTTCTTATTTCAAATAGATGCTCTAAACAATAGATCTTTTATATAAACATCCAATAGAATGTGACAAATTTTTGTTAAACTAAATTAATTAATTAAACAATTAACTTAATTGTTGTTTTAAGTTTTAACCAAACTTTCTTGGAGATTCCACAAGGAAGAGGAGAAAGTTAGTGGGAGCACCCAGAACTAAAAACACGTGATGGTTGGCTGTAAAGTTTATCTCGCGACATGATAAAATCAATTTATCGTGAGCATACTCCAACTTCTCCGCACCGCGGTCGTACGATGAGGATGCTTTTGTGTTTGTAAAACACGTAATAGTTTCGAAAAATAAGTGTCAAGTTTTATAATATCACCCCTCACTATGTAGATATGACATTCTTACCCCTCATGTTATTTGTAAACTACTTGCTAGTATGTCTATCTGTGTTAAACCATCATGGCCCTTCTCATTTCCACACCAAAGGTGTTGTTTTTTTCATAATAGGGACAAAATAAACGTTGGTATTTAACTGGAGAAAATCTACGAAGTACACAGAACAAAACCAAGATTAACTCAACTAAAGAATATGTCTTTTCTTATTTTCTAATTTTTCTTTATTTTACTCAGATACATTCACAAAAATATAAAAAAGTATATATGATGAATAAATATTGACCTATTAAATATTAGAGATGAGTTTGTTTTTCCCTTCAAAAACAAGAATATGAGATGGGATTGAGTGAAATTATAGGATATTGTATACTAACTCATAAGCAAGACCGATAGGGCTTCCACCGATTTGACTAGGTGTTAAGATTTCATTGGTTCACAATGTTTTATTTTCTTTTTTCTGAATTGAATTGTTGTTAAATAACTTGTTTATGGAGTAGGGAGAGTGGTGTGGACGGATGGACGTCTCTCATTAGAGATGGGAGACGTGGGCTCAAGTTATGCCTCCTTTAGGTTTTTTGGGTTTTTGATTTTTTTACGTCTGTTATAATTAGTTAAAATTATTTTTTCCCTTTTCTTTTCTAGTACATTTTTAAAATTTTTCTTAATTAATAAACCACGCGCACATAACAAAGTTTGCATACACGTCTGAAACGTACCACTAACCACGTCAATATCATCTTATGGCTTTGACGTTACATACAAGTCTTACCTTTAAATTACCTTTTATATTTACTATACCACAATATGTGATGGCTAACATTACCTTTAATATATTTCTTTAATGTACTTAAGCGTATTAAATGTTACATATTATATACCTTTTACATAATGATTATTAGAACGATAGTTAAGATTTCTTATAAAATTCTCACCAGCTCGATCATATCGTACTTGATGTGTATTTTGAAATTGTTTTAAATGCACTAGTCCAAGCTAATTTCAATGTGAACCACCTGAAGTACAATTAACTCAATTATAATTAAAATAGTTTATAGCTCAAACTGACGGTACATATTATTATTAGTCGAAATCATATCGTACTTGATGTGTATTTTGAAATAGTTTTAAATGCATTAGTCCAAGCTAAATTCAACGTGAACCATCTGAAGCACAATTAACCCAATTATAATTGAAATAGTTTATAGCTAAAACTGACGGTACATATTATTATTAGTCGAATATCTATCCTTTATTTTCATGTCTAACTGATAAAAACCAACAAAGTTTTCCTCAATTTCTTGTAAAACCGAGATCATATTTAGACGATTGTATATTAACATTCTTAATTCAAGAGTAACAAACAAAAGATTAATATATTATATAGTAACGTATATAATATCTAAGCATAAAGACACAAAATAATAATAAAGGGAAAATATCAACTTAAAAATATCTTTAAATTATTTCATACTTTACATGTGATAATTATGTTATTTACTTATTTTCATGTTTTCCTTCATATTTCCTTGATAGTATCATGATTTTACTTTTAGTAACATTTTTATCACAATACTTTAAAGGGGAGAGTTTTTAAAAAAACTATTTTTATAAGAAAATCAAAAAAACTATTTATCCACCATTGATTCATGTAATCTATGGTTGAGATTATACAATGGTAATATTGTAAATAAATGATGTTTAAAAGAATTAAATACAAGCTCATAAGAATATAATAGGTAAAACATGTTTATAAATTATATGAAAATTTCCTTTTAGTTAGTTAAATTCCTAAAATCACTCACTCTCTCTTCTCTCTCTCAATTTAAACCAATTTTTTAACTTCTCCTATTCACCAACATATTATAATAATTTAAACACTAAATTATATTAATTTTTATCTATTGGAAGACCTAGATATAAATAGAGTAAGAAAAACAATGAACACCAGTTAAGTTATGTATATGTAATCACGTTAAACAATAGTCACTTTTAATAAGTAACATTGTGTTACGTATATGTAACACTGTGTCACATGCTTATTAAACACTATGTTACGTATACGTAACCCATCAAGCTTTAAATTCACTAACAAATTGAATTTTAAATCTTCTTCTTACTGATTCACATTGATAAACTATACTATTTATACCACCATTTCCATTTAGTATATTTAAGTATAACACATATAACAAGTGTAAAACATTTATTAAACTCGGAAATTGACCCATATTTTGACGTGATTACGCATATGTAACTTGATTTATACATATACTGCGTTATGTGTAACTTGATAAGATACATATACGTAATACTAAAAAGTACAGTGGGATCTAAAGAAAATTACAGTGAATAGATGTATAAGCATATATAAACCTGCTCACGTATATGTACCTCGACAATGATAAAGATGAACAAAAAATAACAAATATGTATAAAACAATAGCTGATATCATATTTAAGTGTTACGTATATGTAACTTACATATGTGTGTCATTGAACAAAAATAAAGAGGAGATGGTGTATATATATGCAACTAAATTACTATAAAAATATACAAATGTAAAAATTAAAAAAGGGAAGAATGTGAAAGATGAAGATGTTATCTTTCTGTGAAACCAAAGATGGATGAAGAATATGTTCTTTTTTTGGACCGATTTCTTTTTTTTTTTCAGCATCATCTTCATATTGCTCATCAAGTTCATAATCATCTTCGTCTTGATTTCATAATCATCTTCGTCTTGATTTCATAATCATCTTCATCTCGAACCATTATCTTTATCTACAGATCATAGTTATCTTCATCTCGTGTTCACTTCATCTCGAATCATCATCTTCATCTTGAGTTCGTAATCATATTCATCTCGAATCACCATCTTCATCTCGGTTATCATCTTCATCTCGGTTCATCGTCTTCATCATGGTCCATCTTCTTCATATGTGGATTTGAGTGGTATTTGTGATTAAATTACTTTTAGGGTTTTTAGATGAAGGTTGAAGAAGATAAATGAAAGAAAAAGAGAGAATCATGTAGTTTAAATTAAAAAAGATACCAAAAATAGTAGATTGATATTTTACTAAAATACACTTTAAATAAAAAATAAAATAAAAATAGTTATAAATTATTTGATTGGTTGAATGTGATTTTCTTAGTTTTCTTATAAAAATATGGTTTTTTTTAAGATTCCTCCCCATACTATAAATACATGTATACATACACACATATATACATACATTTAATGTTATTCTACACGTATACATACACACATATATACATACATTTAGTGTTATTCAATGGTCAAGGTGGTTCGGTAGTAGGTGGTTGACTCCGGAGACGAAAATTCAACCTTCTGGTGAATATCTCGCGCCGGTGAATATCTCGCCCCGATAAATTTAACCTTCATTCTCTCTCACACACAAACACACACACACTGGGTTGGACTCACCAAATCCTTAGTTGAGTTATCACCATCATAACCATATATACATATACACATATATGTACACACACATACAAATTTTCAAACACATAATCATCTCCTCCAGTCGCCACCACCGTCGCCGCCGGCCGCCACCACCACCGCCGTCGTCTTCTTCCACCGTCACGGCGCCAACAGCCACCAGTGTTCATCAGTTGCAGAAGCTATGGGGATTCTACATGAAGATGTCGTGATCATCAAGCAAACGGAGAAGGAAGATGAAGCTACTGTTGTTACGATCAATTGTCCTGATAAAACTGGGCTCGGATGTGATTTGTGTAGAATCATCCTCTTCTTCGGTTTAAGCATCGTTCGTGGAGGTTTGTAAATTGTAATTTGTGTTTTGTTTGGGGATTTTGATTGATATATTTGTGGAATTAGTTAGGGCTTTTGTGCTTGCATTTGTTTGATTTGTTGTTCTGTTAGTCGGCGTCGGAAATTGTACGGTTTCTGGTTCGATTTCGTTTTCAATTTGGTGAAATTAGGGTTGGTGAAATTTTCGTCAATGATAGGTTGATAAACAGCAATTATTGTTCATAGATACTGTTTTTGACCTAATATATCCGTTTTGATTCCATTTATTTTGTATATTCTATAGCATATTCCTGATAATAATTAGTAAAGTATAGAAATGTACTTGAATTTCTTTGATTCCATGAATCTGAGCCACAGATACTTTCATTCTGATCATCATTAGGTTACATGCTAAAAACTTATACAATACAGATGGTTAAAAACAAAAGTTCTTGAATCACATTTGATTTATAGTTTTTTAGCATTAAGGATTTATTAGATTTTTGGTTGCAGATGTATCAACCGACGGAAAATGGTGTTACATAGTGTTTTGGGTGGTGGGAAAACCGAGCACACAATGGAGTTTATTGAAGAAGAGACTACTAGAGGCTTGTCCTTCTTGTTCTTCTGCAAACACTCTCATATATTATTCAGCTGAATTGCAGCCACCTAAGCTTCCAGATGTGTTTCTTCTTAAGTTTTGTGGACATGATCGCCAAGGCTTGTTACATGGTATATAGTGTTTACATGGTTGTATGATTTTGTGGTTGTTTTTGAGGTGATGTGTAATTTGTTTTTGTTGATGTTTTGGTTGGTATGTTTGATTTGTGTTTGGCAGATGTGACGCGCGTTCTTTGTGAGCTTGAGTTGATTATTCAAAGAGTGAAAGTATCGACCACCCCGGATGGGATGGTGATGGACCTGTTTTACATCACTGATGCCAGGTTCAATACCTCGTAGTATTTTCTTTTTGTGATTAAGGAAGTTATATTATTTCAGAAATAGTATAAATTTTGAATATAAAGATTTAGTAGTTTTGATTTATTAGAAATACACTTTAAACCTGACTTTTTTACTGAATTGATTTTTTTTCCTTTTAGCTATGTTTTCAGCTATACCCTTTTGACTCTTCAAAATTTTATATAACTCGGTCTTTTCAGTTTTAACAAGTAAATGGGTTGAATTTGCAAACTGTATGGAATGGTAAAATTTGAGAAAATATTTATTAGCACCAGACTCACTGTGCTTTTTGTGCATCTTCTTCGTGTGTACAAAAATCATTGGAAAATCTGTATACAACCAAAACGGCTTATAAAGTGGTTTTAATTTCATGTTCATATTGCTTTCTTATCACTTAACTAGTTAATAATTCCAGCTTTTCAAAGGAAGTGGCAAACTTTGACTTGAAGGTCAAAATTCTAATCTTTAATTTGAAATACCAGCAAGATATTACATGTTATGGGAGAAGTTTGATAACTATATTAAAACTCTTTAAAAATTCCTCTTTCTGATGAAAATTATTTTTTTTATTTGATGTGGTGTATAGTTTAAGAAAAATAGTTTTTTTTAGTTTGACAACCATGTGTAATGCCCTTCAGTGAATGCTAAATAAGTGGATCTTCTCGATCAGTTAACGTGTCATAAAGGAAAATGTTTCAATGTTCATTAGACATCGAAAGAGGACTAAATAAAAATGACTAAAATGCCCTTGCTAATACGAGTTGTGTTATCAGGGAACTCTTGCATACGAAAACAAGGAAGGATGATACACATAGTCATCTAAAAGCCGTTGTTGGTGACTCCATGGTGAGTTGCGATATAGAATTGGCGTGTGCTGACATCACCGCGTGTTCTCAGGGCCCGCCATTTATTATTCCTCCTGCAATCACAGAAGATACATTCAACTTGGAGATGCTCGATCAGTGTCAAAACGGGTCGGGCCATTCCAACCGTGTTTCTGTAATGATTGATAACTCCCTCAGTCCCGTTCATACACTTGTCCAAATTGTTTGCCGTGATCACAAAGGTCTATTATATGATATAATGAGAACTTTGAAGGATTACAACATCCAGGTCCTTAATCTACAAGATTTTCTAATTATGTGTTATGTTTTAGAGGCTATTTTAGTAAAAATGCTGTCTTTGTGTAACAGATTTCATATGGGCGTTTTACCACAAAAGGAAAAATGGATTGTGAAATTGACTTATTTATAGTACAAGCAGATGGGAAGAAGATAGTTGACCCAAGCAAACAAAATGCATTATGTTCTCGACTTCGTATGGAACTGTTTCGGCCTCTTAGAGTAGCTTTGGTGAACCGTGGTCCAGATACTGAGCTCCTTGTTGCAAACCCTGTGGAACTATGCGGAAAGGGTCGCCCCCTTGTATTTTACGACATTACCCTTGCTCTCAAGATGCTAAATACAGACATTTTCTCGGTATTTCCCTTTTGGCCCTCCATACCAACCCTGCACTACATGTTACTGTCTATGTGGTTTCACAAGTAACTTTTGTAATACTTTCTTAATGTGTTGTTGCAGGCGAAAATTAGTAGGCATATGATTGGGGGCCGGGAATGGGAAGTTTACCGAGTTTTGCTTGATGAAGGGGACGGATCCTCCGTGCCAAGGAGCACGATTGAGGAAGCGGTTTGGAGAAATTTGATGGGTTGGGAATAATAACGACGACAACAATGATGATGGTGATGGTAATGGTTATTATGGTGATGATGATACGCGTGCATTGTGAAAAGCTCGGTTTTTAGCAAGACTCTAGGTTTCTTTTTCAGGACTTTTCGGGTAAGTTGATGAAAAGTCGACAGCAAACGAGTAGGAGGGCAAAAGTGACATTTCACCGGTCTGATGGTACATTGTAGGATGTAGTTGCAGAGTGAAGATGGTATAAGAGGTGCTGCAATGCTTACATATAATAGGTTGTGTATATATGTGTACAAAATATCACATTACAACTAGAGAATGAAGTAGGAAGCCGTGGTTCAAGATTCTGATGGTACTGTTGCTCATGCATAAGGTACAACATGATAAATGTTGTTACTAGTGCAAAAGTATGCAAGCGCAAGGTGTACATGATAATAAAGAAAGTTCTTAGGTAATAATCTAGGTTTTTGTAATTTATATTTGATGGAAGGATGCTTTTATCTACTTTGTATGTATATACATGTTTATATTGTGTGTATGTATTTGTGTTTGTATATATGTATAAAATTTAGGTGCTATGACAAATGATTATATGCTGAAATGATTTGCATTTTGTTTATGCGAAGGCATCTTCTTCATCTTTGTGTTATGTTGTTTTTCAACCTATGTTATTGTACTTTATAATATATTTTTGTGTATTATGAAGTATAATAATATAGCACAATTATATAATACAGATTAAACATGGAGGTTGTCAAGGTATTTGATCTTGATATATCATATTTGTAATTTTACTGCGTATTTTATATATGTTTGTAATTTTACTTATATATGATTGTAATTTTACTGCTTATCGTATATATGTTTGTTTATATTATATGATATGGTAATATATACATATTAGCAAACAAAAGTTTATAAGGTATTCGATCTTGATATGTTTGTCTTATCATTGCTTGTTTTTTAGTTAACTATAAGCTTTTATTCCTGCTAGTGATTTTGTAATTTTTATTTTGACGTACATGTTTTTGATAGCTTGGTTAAAACTATGAAAAAAACTGATATAACTATGTTTACGGTGATTTTTGTTATTATTTTTACTAATATATAATAATCACATTGAGATTTAAATACGGATTAACTATAATACAAGCATTATCTTGATTGTGTATTTTAAGATATTTTAATACTGATGTTATAAATTAAATCAAATTCATAATATTTTGAAATAATATTCGATTCTATATGACGACAAAAATAGATCTAAATAATAAATTAACAAAAAAGTGTTATACATTTTGGGAATTGGGTGAAGAAACATTTTTTTTTCTGGCAACAGGTTTATCATATTTTCATTTGATTCGAAAAATATTATAATAAATTTAAAGTTGTTGACACTAATGTCCAAAATACCAAAAAGTTAAAAAGGATATGATAATAACATTAGCCAAATGTAATAAGAGTTGCTAAATTCCCTTCTAATCCGCAAAAAGACAAGATTAACTTCAACTAATGACTACATATTACAACGAATGGCATCTTTGACTTTTGACCATATGTTTATTTTGTAGCATTCCTTACACTTGAATTAAGAATCGCAATAAATTAAACAGTATTTACTTGTAAAATCATTTGATTCAATACCAGACTGGCTATTGATTATTCATCCGCTATTAGATTTACGAATTCCCCGTAGGTACTGATGATACATGTATAATATCTTATGTGATTAAAATACACTAATTAGGATTTCCATGACCCAAAATTGGATCTTAAACCCTATCTCAAAAACCAAATATCAAGTACCAACTTTCAAGGGGAGGCCGTAGCGGTAAGCACTTATGACCCGCTAGCAAATGTTTCAAGTTCGAATATAGTTTTCACTTGTTTTCAAATCACTTATAACTATATTTACATGATCTCATTAGTTAAGAGGATATTGGTTGGTTTCGTGACTTTTTATTATCATAAAAAATATCAAATACTTTTACGCGAGACAAAAATAAAATACAAAAATAATGTAGAAAATATCATCGCATGTAAAAACTAAAATGTAACATAGAACGCAAGTTTGAAGTTAAATTTCTTTTTTAAAAAATATTACATGGTCATTAACAAGAGTACGTCAACAAAATAGTGATAAACTCAGTTTTAAAAGCAGAAAAATAGTGTTATTTCTCAAATAAACCTATTACAATGGTCATATTTTATGTGAATGCAAAAAATTACACACTCTCTCAAATAAACCCATTACAATGGTCATATTTTCTGCCAAAATAATAAAATGGGCCTAAAATCCACTAGTTTAAAATTAATATCTTTTTGGAAGATCCAATGTTGTGTTGCATTTACCCAAACAAGTCCACATTGCATCTATTACTTCATTAATTGTTACACAACCTCGAGATAGTTAACATGTTTTATAATCAATTTTTTTAACAACCAATGAATACATTAAGCCCCGTTATCCGGATAATCCATAAGCGAAAGGCTATCCATGCTTGTAAACACAGACAACGTTGGTAACCTGGCACGCCTATCATTTCAAGAGAAACCCACCACACAAAGGTTCATTATGGTAAAATCATTGGCCCACTTGAAGCATATTGCACCAAGTGAAACTCGAACTTATAACCTACATTTTGAAAAGTCATAGGGTGACTCATTCCAAACAGTTGATCTAGAACTCATCGACTATTTTATAATCAACTACAACAAGAAATTAAATTAGAAAAAGGTATATCATACGCATTAGACTCCTGTAATTTAAGGGGAGACCACTTTGGGTTTTATGTACACATCCTTACTCTAAATTTTTACACTAGATTGTTTACATGACTCAAATTCACAACCTTTCGATCACATGACATTATTTTTACCATTGCTAACATAACCATTGCTACCAACACTGACCATACTAATAATAACCAAATATAATTTTATGATAAAATTTTTAGTCCTCTATCATATGCGTGTATGTAATGTTGGAAAAATAAAGGTTTTGAGATGATATCTAGTAGCAAGAAAAGTTATAACTAAATCAAGCCCTTATAATCTAATTGTATGTGAGTGATAGTTTAAGATCTTAGGTTTAAACATGATTTAGTGGAGTTTTTTTATGCTTAATAGTGAGTTTCCTCTATGATAGTATTTTTGCTTAGTTAGGTATGAGACGTCATAGTTAATATATACAATTAATATCTCGTGTGTAGATGACTTACTCTGACATTAAAGGTAGTTCTAAAAACTACAATAATAAAAATCTCTGAAATTTATTAGTTATAACAAATATCATAAACCCAAATTCCTTTTAATCTCAATCTCCATCCTTTAGACAGGAAATTTTTCTCTCATTTACTATAGTTTTAGACAATATCACACACTAAAAACGGCATTTTCACATTTTTTTTTTACCTTGTTCCTCACATACTCGAGTCTAAAGATACTTTCTGGAATCATGTTTAGTTTGCCCATGTGCGAATACATGTTTATATCATGAAAATACTCATGCTTATATGTTTTTTTGAATGATATAGATAGTGCTCATTGAAAATTTCAGTTGATTTTCCAATAACTATAGATAACGAATAGCTATTTTTGGTTTATGATTTAAATAATTGATAATATATTGGTTTGAGTGCTAGCACCTTGTTGACTTCACTATGAGTTAAACAAAACATTCAAAATGGAGTTAGGATAGATGAGATATGAGTTTTCAAAATAGTGAGCTTGACAATGGTGTTCCTCTCAAGCAAGGGTTCAAGTCGATCCCTTTATGAGCAAATAATATAGATTTAAAAGTAATTTTGATGGGTGTGAGTTTGTCGTTAGAAAAATATGAATGTTAAAAGGATAGAAATAAGTAAACTTGTATAACATAAGTGGCTTAACAAACTTTAATGTGATTAATAAGTAAGGATAAAGCATGATTGATAAGCTTCTTTAGTTGTAGTTGTGTTGCTTCAACTCCTACTTATGAGATGTATAATTTGATTCGAATGGCCTAAAATTTTACATGTTATGCATGTCTCTGTTGTGTGGACATGAATGTTAGATGTAATGTCAAGTTTTACTCCTAATTGTTTTTGCAGCGTCAAGTTGTCTCTGAGTTTTAAATTAAACTACAATTTTCAAATCATTGAAGAGGCATTTGGTTTGGGTTCTTTTGTGATTTTTGTTAATTATTTTCTACACTTATTAATATATTTGTAAATAGTATTGTATCTTATTATTTCACATAAAATTAAGAGTGTATATATGTGTATTTTATTATAGAAAATAAACATGTCTTCTAGCAAATATTTCTTAAAACTCTGACTTTCACAGGTCTTAGTGTTTTCATTGTAAATTTTTTTCTATTGTTTCATTCTCTTAAAATCCATAACAAGCATCGTACCATATCAAATCCTAGGAGTCGAGTGTCTTAACACAATAATTCATTTGGATGAGTGGATACTAGTAGAGAGTTGAATTTTGATGTCAAAGGATATACAACAACGTAATTAATAACACATGATCTTATAAGACCATACAAAAAAGTGTTAAATCAAGGGGAATTTATCATAAGATATGTTTTGAGAAAAGGAAATTATTAGTATGTACATAAACCTTTTGTTTAATTAAAAGTGTACATTTTCGAATAGGCTGATTATAAAACGCCAAATACTCTTTTAAATGATAAGATGTCAAGCCTGTAAACAAGAACAGTAAAATGAACCTATAAACAAGAAAATAATATTTTGCTATCTATACTTTTGACGGCTAAGATGTAACCTTTAAGTAAACTTTGGAAGAGAATGAGAACAAGAACAGTAAAAAGTTTGAAGAAAGAGATCTTCAAAATTTAGTTGTCTTCTCAGACGAGTTAGCCCATGTTTAATGTCAAAAACTTGCTCGGGTGTGTAAATACAATAAATAAAAACCATTTTAGATACTTAAATAAAACACAAGCTTCAAGATCATTTTCTTAAAAAACTCCATGCATGATTTTCATTAGAGTACCTAGGAGCAATCTATTCTCGAAGGGAACATATGTTTCCCATATTATGTGTCCATTATGTGATGTGCAGGTTGAGACTACAAACCATGTTTTTGACGAGTGCAAGATGATCAAGGATGTTTGGAGGGCTATTGGCATTTGGCTAACCCTAAATCCCCTTTGGAGCAATGTTCGTGGCTCGATAATTCAAAGTTATCTAAGCCCAAGAAATATATAGTTAAAGCAATCGTCTTCTTGACTTGTTGGTTTATTTGAAAGGAAATAGGAGAGATAATTTTCAAAGACGATCAAAATCATTTTTTAATCATTAATTCGATTATTGTTGTTTTTTTTTTTTGTGGGTCACATGTAGAAATTGTAAGTTTTATTGAGTTGAATCGATGAAAAACCAACTCCTATATAAGTTATGTTATTTTAACTTTGTCTTCGGTTACTTTTTCCTAATCAATAGTGTCATGTTTTTAATATATTTAATAATTAAAAAATAAATACACGCCATTTAAATAGTTGACTATAACTTTTAAATTATATAGTATCTTTACTCTTTCCGCGTACCTTATAAAATACTTCAATATTCTATTGAAATTTTTTTATTTTCATCTCATAACAAACCTCCCAAATCTAAGGCCAATTTTCTTCATTTCATTCTACAACATTATCCATTATTAAACATCACATCCAATATAATAGTCAAGGGATCATTTATGTAATTCACGTAAAATAACTCCACTAAAGTAAAGTATTTCCTTACACGTATTAGCCTATCATCATTCGCTTTCATTTCGCCCCCTTCTCTCATTTCAAATTATCACAATTTTTGCCCCACAATCTCTTCGATCTTCAATCAAGATTCTTACTTTCTCATCATCCAATCGATTCTGAACAAAACCCATCAATTTGATCGTCGAAATTCACCGTTTCACCGTCGGATCGGCCCACAACCACCGCATCTCCGCCGGTCAATGGCCACAACCACCACCACCTCCGCCACCACTCAACGACGGTGTTGGAACCCTTAATGGTATATAGATCCGTCACCCCTTTCATTTCACTATTGATTGTTGTAGAACTGATTTAGGGATTTAGGGTTTACACCATCTTCGATTTTATTATTGATTTGAGAGTATTGGATGTTGTTAGCTTGTGATCTGAGGAATTACGGCTAGTGGGTACGTTGATTTTGATTTGGTTGTGTTGTAATTTGGGAAGATGTTGAATAAGTTTATGAAACGTGGGCAACGGAAGCTGTCGAAAACTGATGCTGATGTATCTGGGTCTGTTTCCACTTCTAATGTTGTTTTGAACCATGCTTCTAGAGGTGCAGCTGCTTCTCAGCCGCTTGCCGACAGTGGCGGTGAAGTGGTGGCTCCGCCCGCCATGGGGACCATCGAATCACTCCCTATGTTTCGTGATGTCCCTGTGTCTGAAAGACAACATTTGTTTGTTAAAAAGTGTTATGTGTGTTGCTTCATGTTTGATTTTACTGATACATTGAAATCAGTTAAAGAGAAGGAGATCAAGAGGCTGAATCTTGTGGAGCTTGTTGATTATGTGCAATCAGGTTCGGGTAAAATCACTGAGGCTAATCAGGAGGAGATGATTAAGATGATTTCGTTGAACATTTTTAGGTGTTTACCGCCCGGGGCTCATGAAAATACTGGGTCTGTGAGCATGGAGGCAGATGAGGATGAGCCTTATCTTGAACCCTCGTGGCCACATTTACAGCTCGTTTATGAGCTGCTTTTGCGATATGTTATATCATCAGACACTGATACGAAAGTTGCTAAGAAGTTTATTGATCATTCGTTTGTGTTGAAGTTGCTAGATATGTTTGATACTGAGGACCCTCGTGAACGGGAGTATTTGAAAACTATTTTGCATAGGATTTATGGGAAGTTTATGGTGCATCGCCCGTTTATTAGGAAGGCAATCAACAATATCTTTTATCAGTTTATCTATGAAACCGAAAGGAACAGTGGGATTGCTGAGTTGTTGGAAATTCTTGGAAGTATAATTAATGGATTTGCATTGCCAATGAAGGAGGAACATAAATTGTTTCTTGCTCGTGCGCTTATACCACTTCACAAACCTAAAGCGATTGCTATGTATCATCAACAGCTTGCATACTGTATCATTCAGTTTGTTGAGAAAGATAACAAATTGGCTGACATTGTTATTAATGGTTTGCTAAAATATTGGCCGATCACAAACTGCCAGAAGGAGGTTCTTTTTCTTGGGGAGCTTGAAGAAGTTCTTGAAGCAACACAAGCGCCTGAATTCCAACGGTGTATGGTTCCTCTTTTCAGACAACTAGCTCGGTGTCTTAATAGCCCTCATTTTCAGGTTTGAGATCTACCTTGATCTTATTTCTATGTAATGCGCATAGTTTTGTGCTCTTTTAACTGTTTTAGATTCGTTAATCGTTGATTGCTCTTGATATCCTTGAGATTTTTTCATGATAATGAAATAATAACCAATAAATTGATTGAATTGAGGGATGATTTGGCAACTTTACATTAATGATTAGTAAGATATTAAATTATGAGAATGTTGAAGTCTTGAAGATGGAGAAAATGTCTAGTGTCTACGGGTATGTAATTATTCAAGAGTGTTACTTTGGGGTTTATGTCCAAAATAATGGTGGGATTGTTTGGATGCTAGTTGAATGAAGCGGTGTTATGCATTATAAGAGTTACTGACCCTAATGTCTTATTGTCAAGTTAAACAACTATATTTATCGATTATCGGATGGTAGTTGATGAGGATCTAAGGAGTAGTCCGTGATAAAAGTATGTGGAATGTATATGAGAATACTGAGGGTGAATATGTCCATACACGTTAGTAATAGGATACTATTGGAAAGTTAAAATTGCAAGGAAAAAGACTCTCCTTTCATGTCATTTGATATTAACAATTTAACATAACATCTTTTTATACCCTTTAAAACAACAATATACTTTTATTTGTTCTATTTCATCAAAATCCCCATTATCGCAACTTGTTAGCTGATAACCTGTGATTGCTGTCGTGGATTGGTTTTGGCAGGTGTGCACAATGTCATTGCCCATGTGCTCGTGTAGTTAGATATTCCATGTGTACAATGATGATTGATGCTGAAGTGAAATGTTTAGAATTTTAGTTATATTTTCTGTTTATTCTTTTCCATATTGGTTAGATATATAGGGAATGAGATGAAAGTAAGTTGCCATACATTGCATTGAACCCTATTAAAAATAGAAAACGGGTGAGGTAGCATGTGGCTTTTGGCTTGTTGAACATGAGAGGTCAAAAGACCATTGGTCTCTACCACTTTATTTGTCTACATCATCAAATGCCGGCTGATGAATTTGTTCATATACGAACCAAGTCTAACGGGCTTGTAGATCTGTACTAAATGTGCTAAAAGTAAATAACTTAAAGCAAGTATATTTGATTATTTTCATACTTGATGGGTAGTAATTTTTCTCTCTATCAGATTCATTAGATGCTTTAGCATGATCATAAACGTGATTCGATCTTGAGAGTGTTTTAGGTTATCTTGAACAATCTTGTTTCAGCTATAGGTGCATTATTTAATGATGTATATAATCAGTTTAGAGTCTAAATCCAATTATAAACTCTGGTGCAATTTTTTAAATCTTTATTGAATGTTTTACTTTGTGTAACACTGAACCGTTTTTGATAGATTAATTATCAACCAGATATCCAATTTGGAAGTTGGAACATGCGACAATGTTAGAAAACATCAAAAATGAATGACAACGTTGTAATTTCATTAAGATATCCAACTTTACTATATGTGTAACGTATGTGGTGAACATTATAACAGGTAGCAGAACGAGCTCTTTTTATGTGGAACAACGAGCACATTGTCAGTCTAATAGCACAGAACCGAGCCATGATTCTACCAATTATCTTTGAAGCCCTGGAGACAAACATTCAGGGCCACTGGAACCCTGCAGTTCATGGGCTCACGAGTAACATCAGAAAAATGTTTATGGAAATGGACATCCAGTTGTTTGAGGAGTGCCAGAAACAGTATGCCGAGAAACAAGCCCATGCCAATATGGCCCGTGATCAACGACAACAAACATGGCAAAGATTAGAAAATAGCGCGGTGGTTCCCCAAATAGGGTGAAAGAACTTCACCCGTGTTCTACGGTCTTGTTTTTAAGTTTTTATTTTCTGTTTTTACCCCTGCAACCGCGGTAGATTCAGGTTTAGATGTGATTTTTTGGATTCAGAAATGGTTTTTGAAGTTTCTTTTGATTTTGTTGCTGCAGAATGTTATGAATGGGTGAAGAAGAGAAGTGTGTAAAATTTAATGTGCTGAAATTCTTGCTTTATAAAATTTAACGAGTGTAAATATTTTGATATATGATTGGTTTTATATCCGTTTGGTGTTTTCTGTTTCGATGAAGTCGTTTGTGGTTACGTGACGTTGTATGTGTGATAGAAGCGATTATTCTATCAATTTGAATAATTGTTTTGTAACGGTTAATAGTTGTGAGTGTCATAGATCGTTTTAGAACTAATGAAAAGGTAATAAAAAAGGTTTTAGAAAGGTTTGTACGGGCTCACAGGTGTTGCAAAACAAAGGTTACGGACCGTATTATGATTTAACCACTTATTAAAAGAAAACAAAAAAACAAAAATAACCATTTATGAGTAAACAAAACTTACATAGTTAACCTTATTTTACCCCTCCCAAAAGAAACATCTCTTTTTTACAAGAAATTTATTGGTAGTGTTATGTTGCGTTTTATTAACACACCCTCTTTTTGTTTGGTAACAGGTTTACCTTAGAGTCTATGTTTTGAAAGTTAAATGTTTTAATTTGTGACAAATTTAAAATCTATCGTTAACTTTCGTGAAAAAATGTTGAGTTGGACTGAAATAATGATAATAATCCATATTATCAATTTTACCGGTGACAATTCAACTTTGATTTTTGTTATCAACAACAATTTTAGTGATATAATAATCAAATATTATGTTTCATCTGCACTCGATTTCATTCACAATAATTATTATGAACGGAAAAAAATAACATATAAGCGAAATCAATCAAAAAATAAATGCGAAACGAGTGTGAATCTATAATAATTATATACTAATAGGATTGTCATATATAATAAAAGAGTTAATTACATAAAAGGTCCATGTAGTTAAGTCTTTCTTTACTTTTGGTCTCCAGGTTTGAAAAAAAAATTGTGTTTTAGAGTTTTTTTTTAATAAAAGAAAATGAAAGAATTGTTAGAAATTGTGTTCTCGAGTTTACTTAAGAAAGAAAAAGAAAAGAAGTAAAAAAAATAAAATGAAAATGAACGTTAAAATCAAAATGAAACAAAATGAAAAGAAGAAAAAAGAAGTGTTTTCTTTTTCTTTTCTTCTATCGTTTTCTATCGTGAAGTAAAATCGAAAACATAACGTAAAAGTTAGGATTATAATCTACGAAATTAAAAAACTATTATTACCGACTAGTGAGTAATAATACCCGTATTGGTATCTTTGCGGGTCGGATAGAGGATTCAATCCATAGCCATCACAAAATCCTCTTCTTAAAACCCAATTAACATCGACCAAAAACTCAAAATCCAAATCCTCCACCATCGATAAACACAATCCATCCATTTCACCATCGCATCACCTGCATAATCTTCATGTCACTGGTTCAAATCACCCCATAATCCGACTCATTTCCCCTCTAAAACACCAACAAAAGAAGCCATTAATGTCGAAGAAAGGAGGAGCTGTGTTGCAGAAGGATGCACCATGGAGGGCAGCTTCAACTTCCATCAAACCCCTCCCCAAAATCCACCATTCCCCTCTTCTCACACTCCCTCAAAACCCCTACACCGATTACGCCCTTTCTCTCATCAAGGTGCGTTAATTTCACAAATTCGGTTTCCGGGTGATTTGAGTTCTTGATAATTTGATCAGAATTTGTGATTAAAGTATGATTGTTGATGTCTTTTTGGTTAATTGGTGCTTTTATTGGTTGAAAAGGGGTTATCTTGATTCGTAAAGTGTGATTGTTGATTATGTTTGTTTGGATTGTGTGTGTGTGTGTGTTGGGGCATTAAGATTGGGAATTGGGGTTTGTGTGGTTGGAAAAATGGAAATTTTTTGTTAATTTGTTGTGGGTATTTGGTTTTGATTGAATCTTTTTGGGGTTTGGGTGGTTTTTTGCAGCACCCGGATCCGATTGGACATGGGTTAGGGACGGAGGCTATAGTGGAAGCTGCAGGGCCAGAATGTGTTGTTCCTGGGCAGATTACACCAGTTAAACTTCTTGGGTTAAAGGTGTGCTTTTGTACCTGCGTTCCTTCGAATTAATGTTGAATTTTTGAGTTTTACATGAGTTGATGTTGTTTAGGTGCTAAATTGGTTGATCATTGGCTAAAACTATATAGATGTTTTAATCTAAAGCTGAAAGCATAAAATATTTGGAAGTTATTGGTGGATACTCCCTGTTATGGATTGATAAAGTCTTAATTATCGGTTTTGGTTTGCATTTATGTCATAGGGATTTCTGTTGTAAGTTTCAGGCGGATCTTGGACATAAATTGTTAACATGGTTTAGTGGAATTGTGGCTATTGGATGTAATTTGAGCAAGTTTCATAGAGTATTTGTTTCAAATACTAATATGATCTATAATATGCCCTCAATAATCTGCATGCCAAGATTCTAATGACTTTGACATTGTATAGAATTAAGTTATTTTATATTTCTTTTCAAACGAGCGAATCATACCCTGCTTAAGTAGGCTCTACTTTGTAAGATATTTAAAAATCATGAATTAGTATTGCTACTAGTTGCATGATTGCTAAAATGGTCTATTGTTACCTTTTAGTTTTGAAGTTTTATGTGGCTACTCTAGTATCACATGTTTGAGTGAGAAACATAGATGGAATTTTCATGGTGTCAGTTCTGAATCAAAATTTAGCTATTACATTTATCTTTTATTCTAATTTGAGTAGTGATATGCAAATTAGAAACTTTAAATGTATAAAAGATTGAACAGTTTCATAAAGATTCATGAGATGCCTCAAATGAAAGCTCAAAGTTTGAAGACAACATGTGTTTCCTTTGTTGAATCTAATGAAGTATAAACTCTCTTATAACATTAATTTCTTCACATCTTGAAAGGTTTTGTAAACCTTCATCCATTTTGTTTTTTATAATTCAAGTTTCCATTGAACGGGTCCTATTTATATCATTGAGAAGAAATGAAGATATAATGGTAAGTCACGTTTATTTCATTTCAGGGATGTTGAAATAAACGATCCAGTTATATATCTTGTAAGGTTTTGAACTTGCATTATGGTAGAAATACAAATTATTTGGAATCTAAACATGTTTGCAATGCCTTTTCACCATTGTTTGAATTTCGTTCAAGTCTCATCCTGCTTTACTAATGTCTATATGAAGGTCTGGCCTGTTGATATTGACTTGAAGTTTTTGGAGCCTGTTGGCAAAGAACTCAAGAATATTGGGAAGGTAAATCGCTCTTCTTTTTTTTCCCTTCAAAATTATCCTATTAATTTCAATTTTAACTATTTGGTCTCTTGGCAGAGCGTGGCAAATAACCTTGTTGTCTCATAAACTTTGCCACGATATTCTTTTCTAATATATTCCACGAACATGGAACACTTCATGTCTTTGTGAAATTTCCAACTAAAAATTTCATTTTTATCCATTTTTCATCACTACAAATAAATTGATAGTACTGATTTAGAGCCAGAAAGCTTACGTTCTGACCTGTATTTCAGATATTTGTTGAATAGTTAAACATTCTTGAATTCAATTTTGACTTGTAATTTCTTGGGACAAAAGAAATACACATCATATAACATAAAGTGGTAATGTGACACAGCTTACTTTTAGACAACCTATAGTAGACTTCAAGAACTGAAAAACTATAGATTTCAAGAAAATTTTGATTGGTTGTTCATAGAAAATAATTGGGGAAGACAAATCTTGGTGATTATATCCTAACTAAACCCTTGAAGATTGTATTGTAGAACTATACAAAAAATTAAATCTAAGTCATGCATCATGGTTGTGCATTATTATTTGTTCTTCTGCTTCTTACTTCTAATAATATAATTATCGATTTAAAGTTTCTTTTTCTGACTTGTTTTCTTTACTTGTTTGTCATTGTGGTGCAGTTTATGGATTCAGCAGTTGAGCTCATGAACAAATCTTTTGATGATCGTTAGGATTACAAGCTGTTCATTTATGAGGCATTAGAATTATGAGTATGAGTTTAATCAAGTCCCCTGGTCTTTTAAAATCTTTCTAGCATCTTTGTTCATGATTTCTCATCATTCTTCTTGTGTTGAAAGAACACACGTCATATAGAAGTATTTATGAAATCTTTGACTTTTGAGGTCAAACTTCTGGTTTATATCAAGCTCAATATTGAAATGGGTTCTTTGTTACAAGTTAAACTCAAACCTCTTTTTGTTTCCAGTTCATGTGCCATGTTGACTTAAAGTTAGGGATCAAGTTATTTTGAAATATCAAGAGTTAGAGTTACTTTTCTATAGGTCCTTTGACCTCAAATAGTCAACTTCTAGTGACCGTTTTTGCCATTGAAGTATTGTTGTGGAAGTCTAAATATGTGTCTGATAATTCTGTAATCCTTATTACATATAAAGAAAGCTCAAAGAATCAATCTACTTATGCACTTAGTTTAAAAAAGCACGAACGAGGCACGTCTAGGGACGCCTTAGGCATTGTCTTGCGGTTTTGATGGTTGGGAGTTTAAATCATGCATGTAAAGATGGGTTTTGATATTTGTCTAAACAACCAGGTTAGTATATTTAGATTCTAACTACTTAGTTTTAGTTTAGATACAAATTGATTAGAAAATGTTAAAGGCTCTTGGGAGTTGAGAGTGGCTAGTGCCTAGTGGGGATATTGTGGGCCCTTCTAGAGTTATCAGGATTAGTTTCACATCTCTCTTTGAACTTGTAAAGCATTATTATACTTTTATAAACTACAAAATTTTTAAATATTTTAAGAGCTTAAAGGAAAATATATCAAATTGTTATTTTTGTATTATAGTTGGAGAAAATTTTCCAAGTTTAAAATGTTAGTTCACTAAGACAAAGAATCATTGAAGATTAATTATAAAAGGATAGATTAAACAACTGTTATGAGCTCTTTAACCGTTGAGAAGTTTTCCATTACTTTTTGAAAGATAAATTCAGTAAGACAAAGAATCATTAACATAGGTTTTCTCTAACCTGTTTGAGTTTTTCTTTTTAACCTATACAACTTTTTATATATATTTACCAACAGGATATCATACCATATTATCAAAGAAGTAAATAATGTATCCAACTAAAAAACTAGATATAAGAAGATTAACCAATATCCCCATTCAAAATCAATTTGGAAAACTTTTTCCCAAATGTTTTGAAGTCACAATAACAGAATTTGATCGCTTGAAGAGCACATAAACATTAAAGATAACAACGCGATTAAAACCGACGATATCAAAGTCATAGAATTTGGCTTAGAAGTGCCATCACTATCTTCACCATAATCATTTTCACTATCATCTACACCTCCTTCACCATTACCATCTGTCCACTTTCCAAGCTTATTGCTCCTGCCCACCATCAAAATTCCAAAGTTAATTGTTACATAAACATATAATATCATAACAGCAATATAAATAGAAACTAAATTTCTTGATGATGACATCACATAGGGTAAGATGACATCAGCAAATTTGCTAAGGTAACACAGCCACCATTTGCTAAAAGGTAACAAAACAACCATGATTGGTGGGCAAGTGATGGATTCATAGTCACTTTAGGGTGCATATTCAAAATTATCATCATTGTTACATTATAATATTATATTCTTTACAGAAAAAAAAGTGAGCAAAGATGAAGATGGAGCCATAGGGTTGAAACAAACAGAAGAAAAGAAGTCAAAAAGTATGTGCAAGAGAAGTGTAAAGAGACATGTGTGTTAAATCATCTTTCTCATGATTTACCAAATATCATAACAATAGTTACTTTTTAGCTATGTATGGTGGAATAATAATCTCTTAGTTTATGTCTCGCGAGAAAATGAAATACTAAACTTAATTGATATTTATCTCATTTACTGATGATTAAAAGATAATTTTTCATGTAGATACTTTATTTTCTTACAATCGATTACAATTGTATTTTCTACAAAAACATAATGATTAAAAGGTAAACTTATATGTCATCGGACGTAGACCACATTAAAATTCACTTAATGGTAACAAAGTATTCTAAGTGTTTTATGAAAATTATTTTAAAAAACCTTTTTTAAAATTAGTTGTATTAGATGTTTCAATCTTGTAACTTTTTTGTTAACCATAATGAAATACAATTGTTGGGAGTTAAAGAAAACGAGATCGAACCTGCTACCAAGCACACCGGCGTTCATGGTTAGTTGATCAATCAATGCCGCCGACTTTGGCTCCACACTGTACGCTTTCTCATACTTAAGCTCTAATCCTTCACCCGACGACACAAAGAAGGCTCCATTCATTAGAATATCCCCTTCACTCCTCCAATTCCACCCCCTCCAATGCTCCTCCGCCGTATCCACCCTCTTCGTCACCTACCAATCAACTTTCTCACGTCAAAATCACCAAAACTCAACATAATTTCATCAAATTTTCAAAAATAGTTCGATCCAATCTTACTACATTAACATTTTACAAAAATAATTATTTTCCTTTAAAAATTTAAAAACATAAAATTCAATCCAAAAGTTTCATACTTCATTTTAATACCACTTCCAAAATTTCATTATTTAAAAACATAATTACACTAAGATTAAAACAACCAATACACTTTTCAAACTAAATCAATATTCCAAACATTTTCTTCTTTAACTAAGGGAGTGACTGTTTGATTTACTTTTAACTCGGTCAAAATATTTGACCCACCAACCCGGACAGATATTTTGGCCGGTCAGCATGTTTGATTCTTATTATTTCATGTCTAACCTAGTCCGACACCACCGACCCATGCATATTTTCCCCCCTTACCCAGTCAGTCCTTTCTGACCCGAGACCTACAAATCAAACTACCCCTAATTTCATCCAAGTTCAGCAAAACCGAACTTAACTCTCGGCTAAAAATAAGAATACCTCTTTCGCGTTCCGGTTGGCGGGAGCCGTATACCGATTCCCCTGACTATTGATCGTGGGGTTCCCACTCCCTCCGATGGCATACATCTCCCACCTCGAATACACATTGTTAACGACATGTATATACCCTCTTCGACACCTAGGCATCCTCTGCACCAACTTCTCACCAAAATGGTTAAACCCAATGGTCACCTGCATCCCAGAATCAGGCAAATAGTCATCACTATGCCCCAGCAACATCACCTCATCATGATGAGAGAACAAGTTGTTCGAAATCGTGATTCCGGTCGAACCCATTACGACATCGATCAGACCGTCTTCGCAATGCGACAACGAGCAGTGATCGATCCATATGTCGCGGGACCCGAATACGGAGACCCCGTCGCCATCGGATCGTGTTCGGTACCCGTAATGGGTCGGGCTTGATCGGATGTTGGTGTTGCCCGATGGGTGACAATGGTGGATGTGGATGTTGTGGATGATGACGTTGGTGATGTATTGTAGTGTGATGCAACCGCCGCCGGTGACGTGGACGTTGGCCCCACGGCCATCGAGGGTTTTGAAGCTGTTGAAGATGAGTTCTTGGGTGAGTTGGATGTGCATGTTGGTGGGGAAGATGATCCAAAGGGGTTCCGGTTGGATCACGGCCCACCGGAGGGTGCCCGGTGAGGGGTTGACCGCGTCATGGTCTGACGAGTCGGTCACCACGTAGTAGCGGCCCCCTTTGCCGCCCATCGCGTACTGCCCGAAGCCGATGCCGCAGTCGGCTAGACGCTGCCGGTTTAGGTGCCAGTTGGGGTCGCAACGCCAGCAGTCGTCAATTGGGTTGCCGGTTAGACACGAGGATGATGAGTCTTCGGTCGTGTATGATAGCATTTTTCGTCGTGTAATTGACACGTTTACCCTCCTGTGATTAAAAATAACATGTTTTTAATTACACGCTTAAACTACTTCTAGTCGGGTTTAATATCGAGTAGTTCGAAAGAGTCTTTCGGGTCGGTCAGAAACTCACAATTGATTTTATGATTTATCTTCGTATTAATTTATTACATTACAGTTGAATCTCTAAAAATACAAATACAACGAGTGTATTTCATATATTATAAAAAATTGATTATGAGTAGTTGTAACTAAAGAAGATAATATATTATTATTATTATGTGTATTTGTGAAATTATTGTTAAATCATTATAATTTTTTTAATAATTTTAAAAGTTGTTGCGAGTGAAAAAAAAATAATGATAAAAATATAATATAAATTATTGAATAAAAAAATTACTATTATTGTATTAGATGAAAATAGAAAAATCCATTGTTAATACTCTTTAGCTACAAAAAGAATTTTGATTTATATTACAACAACTCTCATACTTTCTTTAAATTTACTCCTAAATCTATATTAATGCGTACAATAAGGCTAGAAATAGAGAAGAAACACTCATACTACAAAGTATTCTTGAGTAGAAGCTTTGGTAATATAGAAGGCGTTATAATGAAAATACGATGGTAAAGTTCGTTTTTGATAAAAGAAATATCTAAGAACTAATAAAACGACATAATAAATGTAAATACAAATCTAATAATATATTTTTCATATTTTTGTAAAATAATAATAATTTAAGATGATATCATTTACCCCATTAAGGACATCAAATATGAGATCTAATAACGTTTTGATATAAGCGTGAGCCCGTTTAGAAAAAAGCAAAATTGCACGTATATTCATAATATAGACAAAGGGACCGTTTTCATGCTATCTTGAACATATAAAAAGTCAAAAGTAGACCAATTATTAAACTATTAATTCTTTATATTATTATATTAGCACTGGGCTCAAGTAACATCCATTAATCCTCTTTAAAAATTAACTAATTTTGTCTACAAGTTTGTCGATTCTTTTATTTACAACAAAACACTTTAATTAAGTACCAAATCTTTTGTTAATCACGTATAGTCGTTTCATTTACAACATACCTTTTTTTCTTTTTTGAACGACCACTCTATTCCAAACTAAATTTACAACATATACTTATTCTACTAATTCATGTAACAAAAATACGAATGTCTTTCAAAACTTTTTGTATATTCTCTCTTGATTTTGTATGCATCGTCTCCTCTTTATTAATAGCGTAGAAGGAAGAAATAGTGGTAAAAACTATTTAACTTTTAAAAAGAAGAAGAAATAAACAAAATAAAGGTCAAAAACTAAAAAGAAATAAAAATGTTTTCTTTTTCACAGATAATGTTATATTCTCCTAAAACTACAGCTTTGTAAAATACACTATTAAAATGTTTACTTACTCTTTAACACACTTGTTATCATAAAATGTAGATTATATTTTTCTATTACATCTCTTGTATATACTACATTAAAATATTTCAAATGCACCTTTACGATGTGTTTATGTTTACTTACACTTAATTAGCACAAATTTTATCATAAACCCTAGGTTATATTAGATATATCCCATTTTGTAATAAAGTTTATATTAAACTAAAAATAAAATTTATAACGCGTGCTAGAATTTTACAAAACATTGTATATAAAAATAAAATAATAATCTAAATGATACTTACGTTTTTTATTTTTTTTGTATATCAGGTCACATCAAATAAGGTGTATATATCAGACTTTCAGGTTTAAAGTTTTATCACCAGCACATTTTGGATTATTGTCAAAACAAGGACCTCAACTATGAACAAATTCCTATTTGCACCCATAACTTTATGTAAACAGAGATAAACTAAAAAACCAGAGTTAAACAAGGTACATTGTGCAGAAACAGTTGTACCTTTGAAGATCTTCAACAACAACGTCCGGATAAGGGTGTTGGCCAGGTAGTGTTACATTCTTGAAAGCCATTGATGCACCAGTTTCTTGAGCAATGTTCACTAGTACCACAGTGTACAACACAACAATGCAGGTTCTTCTGTGCTCCATTAGTGTTATAGTGTGTGTGTGTGTGTGTGGAGAAGAAGGGTAGAATGGTAAATAGGGGCTGAGTGGTCGGTTCTCACTTCACAGTCAGCCTCCGGTGGTTTGTGACTATTGAGTGATGATTTATAGCCAAAGTAAAAGCAAATGGTGGGGTCCAAAGTATGTTAATTGGTAAAAAGATAACACTGATAGATTGAAAAATGAAAAATTAAAGGTTTGATTAAATAGACGACTCAATATTTTAAATAAATATTCAAAAATTTCTATACGTGTCATATAGTCTCATACGCGTCGTATAGAGGGGGGTCGTATAAGGCTGTATGTATCGTATAGGGCTATATGTGTCGTATAGGGGGGTCATATAGGGCTATATGAGGCGTATAGCTCTCTGACAGCCCCCCTGAATTTTTCCTCGTTTTTAGTGTATTTGATCCTATACGCCGCGTATAGACCCATACAAGGCATATGGGGTGTCGATTTATATGGGTGGGTGTCTTTATATTAGGACCCAAAATTAAAGAGTCCAAAGACAAGTTATTCAGATAAATCGATACCTCTCTATATGTCGTGTATGGGTCCATACGCGACAAATAAGGCCGAATAAACTGAAAGCGAGAAAAAAATCAGAGGGGGGTTGTCAGAGAGCTATACGCATCATATAACCCTATATGACCCCCTTATACGACACATACTATACGACGCGTATAACGAATTTCGACACTGACTATAAAGAAAAATTCAGGGAATTGTCCGACGGTTATACGACACATATAGTTATACGACACATATAGCCCTATACGACCCTCCCTATACGTTGCGTATGAGGCTATACGACACATATAGAAATTTTGGAATGTCTATTTAACCAGACCCAAATTAAACCAAAGTCACACTTCTATTAAATATATCTACTATTAGATTTATATCATTTTTCATGATAACATTTAAATAATCAGCCTTTTTAGATGCATATCATTCTAACATATTGATATCCTTATAGTACATGTTTGTTTAGTCACTGCGAACAATGTTACACTAGTAGCATCATAGTTTGTTAAACCTGTACTTTATGTATTATATTGTATTTTCATCTAAGAAAGACTCAAACCTTCAAGACTTTTAGGTGTTGTATAATCAAACAATATGGAGTAGGGCTTATCCCACACGTGTAGAAAAATGCTTATTTGGCATCTATATCATATGATAGTTTTCTTTTGGTTGACTAGACATAACTTATTAAAAAAAGT
This sequence comes from Flaveria bidentis, assembly GCA_018326385.1. Taxonomy (NCBI): domain Eukaryota; kingdom Viridiplantae; phylum Streptophyta; class Magnoliopsida; order Asterales; family Asteraceae; genus Flaveria; species Flaveria bidentis. The sequence goes on along the minus strand of BJCM01166186.1, from coordinate 6,641 downwards.
TAAAAGAACAAAAGATCTCGGCCGAGTTGTGTCGTGTAACACGTCAAATTTGAGTTTGGGTTAAAATGGGGTTAAAGACAAATTCACAAAATTAAGGTAAAACTAATTGAGTTGGAACGAATTCAACCAAGGATGGTGGCAACAGTGATGTATGTAACGAGAGGAGGAGTGGTGGTGTTGGTGGAGGTGATTACAACAACCATGGTGATGCCGAGAACAACTATAGGTTTCAACGATGGTAGTGTAAGCAAATTGTAGTGAATGTAGTAGCAACAACTGTGACGATAGTGGAAGATATGATGATACTAATATTATATAATAAGCTACACCAACAGTATTGAATTAATTTAGCGTCGTTCAAATATAAGCTACACCAATTTGTCCACAATGGGACTTCAACTCTCACCATTTAAGAGAGATCTCATTTCACCAACACTAGGGTTTTATCGAACTACAAACACTTTGATAGCTAAGTTAATTAACTATTTGGGTACGATGAGATATAATAAAAAGAGAGCATACTATACAGGGTCGTCTTTCGATCATTGTTTCATCCTATTATGGACTCATCAGGGAAGCGACTACAACTCTTTAACAATGGTGCGTTCAATGTGTAAACACATCTGGGCACATCCACTTTTTAAAACTCTAAGATTGTCCCCAATAAATAACCAGACTAGTGGTCATTTGGTTATAATATTTACCATTTACTACCCTTAGTTTTGCACTTTTAACAATTAGATACTAATCATAAAAATAATATTCACTTGAAAGTGGATATCCTAATGGATGTAATAGGTCCATCTTTTTGCAAGCACGGGACCCTGTATAAAGAAGTGAAAGGAAGAAAAAAGGGTATATATGGTAATATTATTTAAAGGAGGTTCTTCCTTTTATATAATAAAATGGCTTCTTTTTGGCTTTAGTCTTGGGGGCAGGGTCTTCACAAAACATGCTTCTCCTTTTTTTTATATATTTTGTTTATTATCAAAACAGCTTTATTCTTGTTAGGGGCTTAGGGAAAATGATCCTGATCAAGCTCAAAGCAATTCTATCTATAGCAAAAATAATTAAAAAATAAAAAACTATTATAATTTATTGTTTGATGATAATACATATTAACAACGTAACGAATGATACTGATAGCTTTTGCTTTTATATCCAAACACAATGACTCAAGTGCGTGACTTGTTTTAGGTTTACACATTACAAATCGGAAAACTTTAAAAATTAATCAAAACTCAATCAAACTTACAAATCTCAAATCAAACATTTACCTTTCCTTATTGTTAGAGTAGCTAGAAGATGCCCAATTCACTTTGTAACTATAGTTCACCCTAAAATATGTGCTAAAACAACAACTTTTGTTGGTGAGACTGTGGTTCAAAACATTACAAAACCGTTTGTCTTATTATTTAATAAAACACGAGCACAATTCGTTCATCATATTCATAACTTAATTTTAAACGCTCATTTAATTCCATCACTATCATTCATACACATTCTCAAACATATCACACATCATTTGTAAACCTTTATCAATTTTATCACATACATAAAATACCGAGTTTCATCCGTAACCCCCTAAAAATATACTATTAACCCATCACAATTCAAAATTCATAACAAACCATCTTTTCTTATTCATAAACCAAGTGTCTTTATAAAGATTTTATGGTTTTCTTAAACCACTTGGCTTGTTTCATAGTTATACCAAAATATGAACAATGCCCTCTTCATGTAAGCCAATGGATCGTTAAGGACGGTGTTGTATATCATCTCGCGTTAACACTTGGCATTTCACTATCAATCTGATGGTTTGTCATCTCTCGTTAACACTTGGCCTTTCACTATCAATTTTGAATTCTAACTAACATGCGGCCCCTGTCTGGTAAACGACATAACAATAAAGATGGATCACTTACCGTTTGCCCATTTTTGCAGGAAAAACTTACAAATTTCCTTTATTTGTAAATCAATTAATTTATATATCTCTCAAAACGTGTATGATTTATCATGAATACAAATCACACAATATACATAATCAAACATACCTTAGTGTGTCATAATCTTAAATCATACAACATCCAAGTATAAATTTGCAACTACTTTACCATACTCAAAAGTCAAACCCCCTTTGCATATCATCATTCAATAACATACGTATTATCACCTTACTCAATTCCATTTATAATATTTTATGATAATCACCTTACTCAATTTCATTTATAATATTTTATGATATCATTATATTCCATTCCCTTAGCTTAATCCTCAGATATGGCATTTAAATCACTCATGCATACATCATAATAAACTGATGCACATATTCATTAAACCCTAGCCAAACATATAAGTATATAACACATTCATTACATGTCTAATCATACATTCAAACACATTCTTCAGACCAAAATAATCTAAAAATGAGCATGTAGCACTCACACATGTTAGTTCAACCTTGGGTCATTTCATTTTATGTGTAGAACATTTGAAATCAAACTTGGATAATCAGAGAGTCATGAAGATCGCTTTTAGATCAAAATTATCCAGTGGTTCGCCCGAATAAATCAATTGGATACAACTCAGACGAGATCAAGAATTTGTATGTTGTGTTGTGTGATTTTTTGTGAACCAGAAGAAGAAGAATTCGAGAAGAAGTGACTATTTTGGAGGGAAAAAAACTTGGAAAACCACCATTTGGCAGTTTAAATATTTTTATTTTTTATTAATTTAAATAACCATTAAAAATATGTAATTTTCCTCTCGAATTTCACATGTGAAATTCCAGAGAATCGATTCGAAATACATTTTTAATGAAGCCATTTTACCAAAATAAAAATGGCTCGACCCCAGCCAGGGGCTCTGCCCATTGAACCCAGCTACCAGGCGCGATGCCCCCGGACCCCTGCCAAGGGGGCGTTGTGGAACCTCCATTGTTAAGGGGCTTCGCCCCTAAGAAGGTTTTCGATATCGAATATCAAAATACACTCAAACAAGCGTGCACTCCGCACATCCTAACTTGTTTAATGGATATTATGGTGACATTAATCATTAGTCAATTCAATTACACTAAAATATCTAACATTATGTTCAATAATTTTCATAATATTCATACAAATTACATAAATCACATACGCCTAGCTAGCATGAAACTATTGGTACATTTAGAAAGAGCACAACAGAGTCATTTTTAGTTATAAAAAAGCGTCTATTGGAAGCGTAATCAAGCAGATCAAAACTCTAGAGTTATTGTTAGTGCAAATCGAGCAAATGAGATAGCTTTAGAATGGAAAACGGGTATAAATTTACATTATAACTCACTTTAATGGAACACTGGTACGAATATAGTTTATTGCTAGGTTTACAGACTCGTAGTTTTATAGAACTGATTTCGCTATTCAAAGAAGAAAAAATACAAAAGGACAAAAAGAAAAAACCTAGCATGAAACTAAATACTTGTTATATATTGTCATAGCATTCACATTACAAGTTACAATATCATCACCTTACTCATTTCCGTTTATAATATTTTGCATTATCATTATATTCCATTCTTTAGTTTAATCCTGTGATATAACAATTAAATCACTCATGCGTACATCATAATAAAAATCTGATGCACATATTGATTAAACCCTAGCCAAACATATAACACATTCATTACACGTCTAATCATACATTCAAACACATTCTTCAGACCAAGATAATCTAAAAATGAGCATGTAGCACTCACACATGTTAGTTCAACCTTGGGTCATTTCATTTTATGTGTAGAACACTTGAAATCAAACTTGGATAATCTGAGAGTCATGAAGATCGCTTTTAGATCGAAATTATTCAGTGGTTCACCCGAATAAATCAATCGGATACAACTCAGACGAGATCAAGAATTTGTATGTTGTGCTGTGTGATTTTTTATGAACCAGAAGAAGAAGAATTCGAGAAGAAGTGACTATTTTGGAGGGAAAAAACTTGAAAAACCACCATTTGGCAGTTTAAATATTTTTATTTTCTATTACTTTAAATAACCATTAAAAAATATGTAATTTTCCACTCGAATTTCACATGTGAAATTCTAGAGAATCGATTCGAAATGCATTTTTAATGAAGCCATTTTACCAAAATAAAAATGGCTCGACCCCAGCCAGAGGCTCTGCCCATTGAACCCAGCTACCAGGGGCAATGCTCCCGGACCCCTGCCAAGGGGGCGTTGCCCCCTTGGAACCTCCATTGTTAAGGGGCTTCGCCCCTAAGAAGGTTTTCGATATCGAATATCAAAATACACTCAAACAAGCGTGCACTCCGCAAACTTGTTTAATGGATATTACGATGACATTAATCATTAGTCAATTCAATTACACTAAAATATCTAACATTATGTTCAGTACTTTTCATAGTATTCATACAAATTACATAAATTACGCCTAGCTAGCATGAAACTATTGGTACATTTAGAAAGAGCACAACAGAGTCATTTTTGGTTTTGAAAGCGCCCCATCTACATCTATGTCAGCAGCATACAACAGAGTCATTTTTACTTATAAAAAAACGTCTATTGGAAGCATAATCAAGCAGATCAAAACTCTAGAGTTTTTGTTAGTGCAAATCGAGCAAATGAGATAGCTTTAGAATGGAAAACGGGTATCAATTTACATTATAACTCACTTTAATGGAAAACTGGTACGAATATAGTTTATTGCTAGGTTTACAGACTCGTAGTTTTATAGAACTGATTTCGCTATTCAAAGAAGAAAAAAAGACAAAAGGACAAAAAGAAAAAACCTAGCATGAAACTAAATACTTGTTATATATTGTCATAGCATTCACATTACAAGTTACAATATCATCACCTTACTCATTTCCGTTTATAATATTTTGCATTATCATTATATTCCACTCTTTAGCTTAATCCTGTGATATAACAATTAAATCACTCATGCATACATCATAATAAAAAACTGATGCACATATTGATTAAACCCTAGTCAAACATATAGCACATTCATTACACGTCTAATCATACATTCAAACACATTCTTCAGACCAAGATCATCTAAAAATGAGCATGTAGCACTCACACATGTTAGTTCAAACTTGGGTCATTTCATTTTATGTGTAGAACACTTGAAATCAAACTTGAATAATCTGAGAGTCATGAATATCGCTTTTAGATCGAAATTATTCAGTGGTTCACCCGAATAAATCAATCGGATACAACTCAGACGAGATCAAGAATTTGTATGTTGTGCTGTGTGATTTTTTGTGAACCAGAAGAAGAAGAATTCGAGAAGAAGTGATTATTATGGAGGGAAAAAACTTGGAAAACAACCATTTGGCAGTTTAAATATTTTTATTTTCTATTACTTTAAGTAACCATAAAAAATATGTAATTTTCCACTCGAATTTCACATGTGAAATTCTGAAGAATCGATTCGAAATGCATTTTTAATGAAGCCATTTTACCAAAATAAAAATGGCTCGACCCCAGCCAGGGGCTCTGCCCATTGAACCTAGCTACCAGGGGCGATGCCCCCGGAGCCCTGCCAAGGGGGCGTTGCCCCCTTGTGTAAGGCCCCGTTCCCGGAAACCTCACAGTTGGTTAATCACAGCAATTAAAACATTAAACATTATAATCATACAACCTTAATCAGCGGAAATAATTTATCAAAAACCATTCATTTCACTTAAAACACTGTTGTTGAGCAATACATCATCGTTTAATTGATTACAAAAGAATTGTTTTACTGCATTACAAAACAACAGCGACATAAATACGAATAGATGTCAGTCTTTCCCTGCCGAGTAGCTTCACCCTCGTGCCATCCTCAGCAATAATTACCTACCAACTGAAAATGTATAAAAGTCAGCGTTGTTAAGTGAGCTCTAGTTTTATAAGTAATAAAATACTTTATGTATGTTGTATATGAAAATACTCTTTTTGTAAAATACAACGCTTTACTGTATATGCGAGCACGCATTAACTATATGAACAAATACTGTTTGTTCTCTTTACTGTATGCCTTGTAAAAAGAGGGGGAGGGGTCCGGGGAGGGGTAGATTTATCTCACCTTCCTACCGGGCCGGTGCTCGTTTGCGCGCGCGTGAACCAACCTAACAAACAAGGAAAGGATGCCTCTAGGGGCATCTGAGAATGATTCGAGCCGTATGAAGGTGTCGGTCGCACATTCAACATAGCGTTCGGACTCATGTGCCTTCCAGAACCAGGGGTCTTCGAGCCTGCTGCGTACAATTAGCCAGCCTTGCGGCGGCTTCCCTGCTTCGGTAGAACCTTATACTTTACCAAGTCAAAAGTTTAAGCTGGGATCGATTCACTTTGTGAAAAGATCGACCGTAACGAAGGGGGTTCCCACAGGCAATTCCCATTGTTGATACCGGCGCATGAGCAACATTTCTAAGGCAATTTTGGGCGCATGGGCCACTGTTCAGGCGCATGAGCAACACTTAAATCCTTCTATGTCATTTTCAGGCGTATGAACCTTCTGTGTATCATGTTTCTAGTATGTTTTCAAATCCAATCATCAAACCCATATGTTCTAAGCTTAATATGACTATTCTAAACATGAACAACCTATAAGCATCCAAGAATCAACATTTAACATGCATAATACATACGGGTA
>BJCM01166185.1:0-16491 GCA_018326385.1 Flaveria bidentis | reverse complement strand
TTAATACATAGTCTATTTGAGGAAGGGATACCAAGGGCTATGTCATCTCCACCATCTTCCAATCACATCATTGGGTGGAGGTATGACAGCAACAGAAAAGCCCTCGTCCTTCTTAGAGTTCAAGGGCAACAAGAGATCTTCAACTTTCAAACCTTGAACTTCTATGAAATTCTGGATTTAGTCACAATGCCACTTGTCAATCCAAGCCAATCAAGACAAGCTGACAGAATGGCTCAAAGAATCCATGACAGGATCATTATAGAGTTTAGCTTCAGAAGAAGACTAAGGCAATCAGGATATGCCATCGGTCAACTAGATGTTGAGGCAGACCCCAAGATTAGTTCATAAGGGAAACCTTGACTAAAGGCCCAATCAGAACCTTAGAGCCCTATCCCATCAACATCAACTGCTGTAGTGATCCATACCCTTTTTAAGACACCTACTGGTGAAGGTGCTTCTCCACCTCTCTCTGGCCAGAGCTCAGAAGCTACATCAAGCAATGAAGGCCAAAGCTCTCTCCACCCTGATTCACAAAGGTCTGTGAGTGACAAAGGGAAAAGAAAGATGACCTCTGAGGAGAGTGAGGAGGAGAGAAAGAGAGGAAAAGGAAGCTGAGGGGAGAAAGTTCCTCTACTGGGTCTGCAAGACTCATGGAGACTGCAATCAGGGCTACCCCCAGACCAAGCACTCAAGATGATGAGTTGAGGGCAGTCAGGATAAACTACTTGCAGACTAGGAACTATGACACTCACAATGTCATTTCTCTCCTCTTGGATGAACTGAATATATTGGTTGATATGGAGCGGTCAAAAGAGAAGAAAGAGCCAGAAGATGCAGAGCTACTGGTACAAATCAAAGAAGACAGAAGAAATAAAACAATATGTAAGCATATGCCTACTCTCTCCCTAGTTCAAGAAACTCCTGCACATGAGGATGTAGTTCAACAAGAACCTCAGGTAGATAAAGAAGAAGACAAGATCAAGTTGATCAACTACCTGAGTGCCACAGACCTCTATCAGGCAGAAGCACTTCTTCCCTTATCCTATGACTATGTTGAGTTTGAGTATCTCAAACAACTTAAACTTGAGATAGTAAAGGAAAGAAAGATAACCAAACGAAAGCTAAGGGAAGAAGCTGCTAAGTCAAGAGCCATCCTCCAAAAAAACATGAAGAAGTCTGTTGACATGCAGAGGATGATGAGCTTCTTGAAGTTGTATGGATTCTTCGGAAGGAGACTTGGCCCCGTGTCTCTATCTATTATGGATGAGCATATCAGGGTGATCAAGCAGAAGATAAAGAGTGCAGAGCTGATTAATTTATATCCCCTCCAAATCAAGCTCCACCTGAAGTGGAAGTTAATGTTGAACAACCAGAGACAACACAAACCGGACCTCCTGCTGATTCTCAACAAACTTCATCTTCTAATCCACAGCAGGGTCAATCTCCCTCTCCTTCTGAACCTTTGAGAGAGGAAGTCCCAACTGAGAAAAATAATGAAGATCAATCAGGTGCTGCAGGCCAATCTTCTTAGTTAAAAGGAACAAACAGAAATAAAAGGATTGCTTTGAAGCCAAAGTTAAAGAAGAAGAAGACTGCAACCTTTTCTAAACCTTAGGATGAATCAGAACATCCTGAGGATGTGTAGCCAGAGGATTCTACATCAACTCCCATTCAAACAGCTCCTCTAGCATCAGGAAGACCCATCTTCTCCTGGACAAACAACATAAATCCGGAAAGATGGCATGTCATCAGAGATCAAGGCATTGAGGATGTCTACACCTCGCAAGACATGTTTCAGTTGCCTCTGCAAGATCTCTTTGACATCAGAAGACATTTTGATAGTCTGAAGGATCCTGATCACCTCACGAAGAAAGGAATAGTGATTATCCTAATGAGGACTGTTGATATCTAAAGTCTACTAGTGTTTTGGTAGCATCAGCCTAGGGGGAGTTTGTAAAGAATATATGAAGAGGTTGATGCAACCCAAACAACCAAAGTCTCTCCTGCATTTTGCACAAGTGCATTGAAGAAGAATGTTTCGAAATTTTCACACATGCAACAAAAGTATTCAATGTGTGAAATTTTCCGAAGCCAAGACCAATATCTTCCGAAGCCAAAGATGAAGTCTTCCGAAACTTCAGAGATAAAGTCTTCCGAAGCTCAACACTTGAAGACAGATTTCTTCCGAAGACTTTTAACAACATGCTTTATATGATGTACTTTTCCATAAGGCAATCTGCCTTTTGACTCTACAACTGATTTTGTTTTGTGTCTAGTCAATTGTATCCAGCTGGCCTTCATAGTATGGCCGGCTATAGGATGTAGTATAAGTATCTCTTGTTCTTGTAACTTTCTATCATGCTTTGTAACACTTGTAATAGAACTTGAGAAAGCAATATTCTGCAATCTTGAAAACCATACTTGTGTATCTTGTTCTCTTGTTCTGTCTCACACTTACTTACTTGTGTTCTTAGTATCATCATTGTAGTTAATCCAGTTCACTGTTTGATTAAGTTTCAGTTTATTCTCCTCTTCGTGTTGTTGTGTTGTAAGTGACCCCTTCATCGATCATGCAACTATCATTTCACTAAGGAATTGACAAGCCCCGGATGTAAAGTTTTCAATCTTGTTGCAGCCACCAAAGTCACTATTTGTATAAGCATATAGATTGGAGTTAAAATTCTTTGGATACCAAAGGCCTAGTTTAAGAGCACCTTTGAGGTATCTAAGAATCCTCTTCATAGAAAACATGTGTGAAATCTTGGGGTTGGCTTGATATATAGCAAACATGATATCAGGCCTATTGGTTGTGAGGTACATAAGAGATCCAATCCCCTATAAAGGTGTTCATCTACACACTCCCCGTCAAGATCAAGTCCAAGAGAGTAACTTCAGGCTATGGGTGTCTTTGCAACCTTACATTTGGTCATGTTAAATCTAGTAAAGTATGTTTGATACATACATTTACTCACTTATGAAGATGCCATTTTCAACTTGCTTCACTTGAAATCCTAGAAGGAAATTGAGTTTTCCTGTGGTACTTGTTTCAAATCTATTCCTCACCAACCTCTCAAAGTCTATGCAGAACATTGGATTATTTGATCTGAAGATATTGCCATCTACATACACTTGAACCGACATTAAGTCATTCCATGTTCCTTTAATGAAGAGAGTCCGATCTATAGTACACTTTGTATAGCCATGCTGATAGAGATACTGATATAGTGTCTCATACCACCTCCTTAGAGCTTGGTGCAACCGATAGAGAGCTTTATCAATCTTGCAAACATAGTCAAGATGATCTGGGTCTGAAAATAAAGGTGGTTGTTTGACATACATCTCTTCATTAATCACCCTATTTAAGAAACCACGCTTCATATCAACTTGGTTGACCTTGAAATTCTTGGATGCAGAAAAAGCCAAGAATATCCTAGCTGCCTCAAGTCTTGCCATAGGAGCAAAAACACCTTTGTAGTCAATTCCTTCTTCGTGTGTGTATTCCTAAACAACTAGTTTGGCCTTGTTCCTGATGACAAGTCCTCTGTCATCCTTCTTGTTCCTAAAAACCCACTTGGTTCCTGTAGTAGTCTTCCCTAGAAGATGAGGACATAGGTTCCAAACCTTTTATCTTTTAAATTGAACCAACTCTTTTTGCATTGTTTCAACCTAACTTCCATCCTTTAAAGACTCATCAACTTTCTTTGGCTATATCTAGGACAAGAAACTAGATTATAGACAACATATTTTGTCATGGGTTTGTCCTCTTGTTCTCACCCTTTTATCAACATCTCCAATGATGTTCGTAGTGGGGTGTGACTTGTGGATCCTAATTTGAGGGATCACAACAAGTTGATTGGACAATTCTAAATTTGTGAAGTTTAGCTCTGGCAATGAAGTGTCTCCCACCATATCAATACACTTATCAAGAGAGGCTTGATCGAATGAGTGTGTGACATCATTGATGTTGTCTTCAATGGAGTAGTTATTAGCATCAAGAAATTCTTGATCACTATCACCACCACCATTTCCTCTTACATTTTAAGCTCTTTCATTTGAGTTTTATGCCTCTGAACTAGAATTTGTAGCCACCTTTGTAAGAATTCTAGTAAGTCTGATGTAGTCGAAACATTCAAAACATCCAAAGTCTCTCTACATGCATGCACTAAAGTATTGAAGTAGAAATGCTTCAGAAGTTTTATATCTTATAAAAGATATATCCTAAGTGTAAAATCTTCCGAAACCAAGACCAATATCTTCCGAAGCCAAATATGAAGTCTTTTGAAGTTTCAAAGACAAATTCTTCTAAAGCCAGTTTATGAAGACAAATTTCTTCTGAAGACTTTTATGCACATGCTATTATCTACTGTACTTTTCCATAAAGCTGGACCATCTTTCCATTGCAACTCTGTTTGACTCACCAACTTTCACAAGTTTGTGAAAAGGTCCATGCTTTTGGCAAACTGTACATTGAGGTCTTGAATCTGAGCTTTGTACTTTATGTACTTAATCCTTTTTGTAATATATTAGGATGTGAGCTATGGCATGTCATAGTCATAAAGTCAAAAGGCAATCTGGCTTTTGACTCTAAAATTGATTTTGTTGTTTAGTCTTATGTATCTAGCTGGCTTTCAAAGTATGGTCGGATGTAGGATGTAGTATATGTTTCTCAAGTACTTGTAACTTTCCATAATGCTTTTGTAACACTTTGTAATAGAACTTCAGAAGCAATATATAACAATCTTGAAAACCAAATACTTCTGTTGTTTGCTATCTTGTTCTGTCTCTCATTTACTTGTGTTCTTAGTTTCTCTTGCTTTAGTTAACCAGTTCACTATTTGAGTTGTTAAGTGTTCTAAAGAACTCTCATCAATTGTGTTGTTGTGTTGTAAAGCGCATTACCCCTTCTGATGGTCTGATATCATGTTTGCCCTATGTATTTGTGCAAGATATCAAGCTAATCCCAAGAGGTCACACCTAATCACTATCAAAATAATTTTGAGATATCTTAAAGGTGCTCCATCATTTGGCCTTTGGTATTCAAAGAACTCTGACTTCAATTTGTATGCTTATAAAGATAGGGACTATGGTGGTTGCAACATGACTGCAAAGTCTACATCAGGGGGATGTCAATGTCTTGGTGGAAGAATAGTCTCTTGGCAATGTAAGAAACAATCCTATGTATCTGCATCAATTGTTGAGGCTGAATACATTGTTGTTGCAAGCTACTGTGCTCAAGTGCCTTGAATTCAAAACCAGATGCTAGACTATGGATTCAACTTCAAGGAGACTCCCATTCACAAAGACAATGATAGTGCTATCTCAATCATAGAAAATCATGTGCATCACTCAAGGACAAAGCATATCAATACCATGTATCATTTGATTAGAGATAACTTTGAAAATGGATTAATCAAACTAAATAAGGATAAAACAAATGAACAATATGTTGATATGTTCACCAAAGCTTTTTATGAACAAATATTCAAATATCTTGTATCAGCTATTGGGATGATTTACTTTTAGTAGGTTTTCTTAAAACTTAATCATATTATATCTAAAACTTGTGTGTCCTAAGTTGTCTAATTCATCACCTTCATAAGCCCTTGTTCTCTTTGGAAGTAAAATCTTTTCAATAGAAATTTCTTAGATTTTTAAAAATTTTGATCTCTTTATCCTTCGGCAGATTTAAAATTACCTTCAAAAGAAACTTATGTCTTAGCGACAATATCTACTTAAGTAGTATTACATTCGGAAGAAAGTTCAGAAATATCTTTCGAATCTTAAAATCAACTTAAATACATGTATGTTTTATAAGAACACATTTCTTCTGAAAAGCAAATTTTCCTTCAGATGTTTTGATTCTTCTTAGAATAAACACTCTGAGTTCTAAATCTCTTCCAAAGCAAATATCTCAAAAATCTTTGAAATATCTTTCAAAGTCAATTTGCCTTCAGAAGCTTTCATTCAAGAACTTTCGAAGCAAAATAACCTTAGGAAGATTTCTCTACTTCCAAGAAAACTATTTTTTGGACAAAAAAGTACTTTTTTAGAGGTGGGACCGACTTCCGGATTTAAAAGTTTATCCACTTTCATTAAATTTGTCTCAGATCCTTTTCACATATAAACCCAACGGTTTCCCCCTTCTTTCATTATCTTCTTCATTTGTATTATTTCTTTGACCTAAATTATCACAAACCGCCTTTGTTTTTCATTTTCCTTCACCTATAAGCTTCTTAAAATGGCCAATCTAATTCTCAAAAACTACCCTAATTTCTCCATGCAACTTCACAGGCAACACAACCAGGTTGCTATGTTGAACTCTGAGAAAGAGGATAGTTTCTCAGAGGTTTGCCGTTTTTTTGGCTCTATCAAACTAGTTAACCTCTATTAACATTGATCCTACTCTTTATGAGGATCACTTGCTTGAATTTTGGAAGACCTCCCAAGAGGTCATTATGGATGGGGAGAAGGCATTGTCTGCCATAGTGCAGGGAGGGCAATCTTTATCACTCCGGCCATCATCAACAATCATCTTCAGTTGGATGATGAAGAAGGTGAGTTGTTCTTCCCAAAGGAGGCTATAAATCTTTCCTTTAATCAGATGGGCTAAAAAGGAGATTTCTCTGTAAAGACCTTAAGGAAAGGGAATGTCTGATCCTAGTCGAAATACCTGCTTCATGCGGTTATCCACAACTTGTCCAACAAACATGAAGGGTGAGACCAGATTCCTAAGGATCTTTCCTTCATAGTGCATGGAATGGTTCAGGGGGTCAACTTTAAGTACTCTTAGTTTGTTTACACAAACTTAGTTGCTAATTTAGACTCTTTAGAGTATTACATGTTTCCTAGATATGTTCAATATATTCTAAACTATGAACTAGGGTCACAGTTAAGGGAAACATGTAATATTCTTAAATTGGGACAGATGAAGCCCGAAATCTTTAAAATCTTGAAGAAGCTAAACGTAGGCTTCTCAGGTGTAGAAACAGCCATTTTCCCTAAAATGTTAGAGATCATTGCTCAAGGTGACAACCTAGCAACACAAGCTAGTGTTCAACCCATACCTTCTACATCCCTACCACCAAAAAGACCTCAAATCACCCTCCCCTACAAAAGAAAATCAAACAAACCCCTGCTCAAGCTATTGACTCTGTGCAGGCCCCCATACACTCACCCATACAGGAGGAAGTGGATACTAGAGCTCCCACTTTTCTTGAGGAGCAAACCACTCCTATCTCCTTAAGGATTAGTGCTGAGGTTCCTTATGCTCAGCATGATGAGCTCACAAGCCCAACTGCCTAAAGCCTTCACTCTGAGTCTCAACACTCAAGTGAACAACCTTCAGGGGACAGTTACCATTCCCAGCCTCTATACTTAAATCACCAAATTCCGAACCTTGAATTCTATACTTATGAAGATTTAGGTATTATGAGTACCATGAGTTTCTCTACTCCTCCCCTACTCAAAGAGAGATGAATGCTCCTGAGTTACCTATGTCTAGCCCACATCAATCACCTATTATTGAGGTGGATACTTCTGAACCTTTTCAGATAATCCATGTGGAAGAGGCTCTCACTTCAGTAAGTGATTACATCATTCAGACCTCAACCATGCAACTCAACCCATTGATACTTTTGCTGAAGTTGTCAATAAGCAAAACTTGGGAGTTCTTCATAGAGCATGAACATTGAAGACTCACCATCTTCACTAGCAACTATCCATACTCATAAACTTCCTCAAATTCACATTGATATGGACTTTATAGACTCCATCATTCAGAGTCTTTTTGGGGTCGGTATACCAAGGGTAGTATCATATCCACCTCAAGAAACTTCCAACTACATCATAGGGTGGATGTATGATGCAAACAGAAGAGCCCTTATTCTTCAAAGAGTTCAAGTGCAGCAAGAAGTCTTCAATTTTCAAACCTTGAACTACTATGAACGTCTTGGCCTGATCAACATGCCACTTGTCAATCCAAGCCAATCTAGACAAGCTGACAGGTTGGCATAACGGATTCAGGACAAAATTACTGAAGAGTTCAGTCATAGAAGGAGAAAAAGGCAATTAGGTAATACTATTGGTCAACTGGATGTTGAGGCAGACCCTAAGATTAGCTTCGAAGGGGAAACCTTGACTCAAGGCCCAGTGGTAGAGCCTGAGAGCGCTATCATACCTACTACTTCAGCATTTCATTCCCTCAATAAAGCACCTGCTAGTGAAGGTGTATCACAACCTCTCTCTATCTAGAGCTTGGAAGCTACATCAAGCAATGAAGGCCAAAGCTCTCTCCACCCTGTGTCACAAAGGTTAGTGAGTGACAAAGGGAAAAGGAAAATAACTTCTAAGGAGATTAAAGAGGAGGAGAGAGAAAGATGAAGAGGAAGCTAAAGGGAGAAAGTTCCTCTAGGTCTATAGGATTTATGAAAGCTACAATCAGGGCTGCCCCTAGACCAAACACTCAAGATGATGAGTTAAGGGCAGACATGATTACTTACCTGCAAACCAGGAACTATGACATTGATGAGAATATCTCTCCCCTTAGAGGAACTTAATGAACTGGCTGATATGGAATTGTCAAGTGAGAGGAAGGAATAAGAGGATGCAGAGTTAATTCTACAAATAAAAGAGGAGAAAAGAAAAAAGAGATTGTACAAGCATGTTCCCACTTTCTCTCCAGTTCAAGAAAATCCTGCTCAAGAGGTTGTGGCTCCACAAGAACCTCAGGTAGACAAAGAGACTGATAAGATCAATATGATCAACTACCTACGTACCACAAGCCTATACCAGGCATCTGCACTTCTTCCCTTGTCCTTTAAGTACATAGATTTTGAATATCTCAAATAGCTTGAGCTTGAAGTACTTAAAGAACAAAAAAACAACTAAGATAAAGATGAGGGAAGATGTTGGAAGGTCAAGAGCCATCATCCAGAATAGCATGAAGAAGTTTGCTAATAGACAAAGTATGATTAGCTTATTAAAGTTGTATGGATTCTCTAGAAGGAGACTTGGCTCTATGTCTCTATCTACAATAGATGAGCACATCAAGGTAATCAAGCAGAAGATCAAAAGAGGAGAGCTACTTGACTTACACTCCCTGCAAGTGAAGTTATTCCTGAAGTAGAGGTTAAGGTTTAACAACCTGAGACAACACAACCTAAACCTCCTGCTGAGCCTCAGCAAGCTTCATTTTCTGATCCACAGCCGGGTCAAACTCCCTCTACTTCTGATCCGGTGAGGGAGGAACACCCAACTGAGCAAGACAAGACTGATCAACAAGGTGCTGTAGACCAGTCTTCTAAGTTAAAGTCATTAAAGAGGATGAAGAGGATGACATCTAAACCACAGTCAAAGAAGAAGAAGAAGTCGAAACCATCCATCTCCATACCTCAGGGTGAGTCAGATCAACCTAAGTAAGTGCATGAAGAGGAAGCCCAATCAACTCCTATTCAAGTGGCTCCTTTTGCTTCTAAGAGACCCATCATATCCTAGACCTTCACAACTAATCCAGAAAGATGACATGTGATTAGAGATCAAGGTGGTGTGAATGTATACACTTGGCAAGATTTATTCAACCTACCTCTCCACTATCTTTTTTAGATGAGAAGATACTATGAAAGTCTGAGTGATCCTGACCATCTAATGAAGAAGGGCCTAGTCATCATCATGATGAGGACATTCAACTGATGAAGATCTTTAAATGTTTTGGTAGCATTAGCCTAGGGGTGTTTGTAAGGATTCCAATAAGTCTGATGCAGTCAAAACGTTGAAAGCATCCAAAGTCTCTGTGCACGCATGCACTAAAGTACTAAAGTAGAAATGCTTTGGATGTTTTAAATCTTATACAAAAAATATTCTAAGTGTAAAATCTTCCCAAACCAAGACCAATATCTTACTAAGCCAAATATGAAGTCTTTCGAAGCTTCAAAGACAAAGTCTTCCGAAGCTAGTTTATGAAGACAGATTTCTTCCAAAGACTTTTATCCACATGCTATTATTTAATGTACTTATCCATAAAGCTGGACCACCTTTACGCTGCCACTCTATTTGACACACCAACTTTCACAAGTTGGTGAAAAGGTCCATGTTGTTGGTGAACTGTACATTAAGGTCTTGAGTCTGAGCTTTCTACTTTATGTACATAATCCTTTTGGTAATATATTAGGATGTGAGCTATGGCATGTCATAGTCACAAAGTCAAAAGGCAATTTGCCTTTAGACCCTACATTTGATTTTGTTGTCTAGTCTTATGTATCCAGCTGGCTTTCAAAGTATCACCGGCTGTAGGATATAGTATATGTATCTCAAGTACTTATAACTTTCCATAATGCTTCTGTAACACTTTGTAATAGAACTTGATAAGCAATATACAGGATTCTTGAAAACCAACTACTTGTGTTGTTTGCTATCTTGTTCTCTCTCTCTTTTACTTGTGTTCTTAGCATCTCTTACTTTAGTTAACTAGTTCCCTATTTGATCTATTAAGTGTTCTAAAGAACTCTCTCAATTGTGTGGTTGTGTTTTAAATTGCATCACCCCTTCTAACGGTCCTGCAACCTAAAATATATCAGCTAAATTTGTCATGGTTATGATAGGAACTCCATTTGCAGGGTTAGTTACACTTGAAGTAAAAGTAGTATTCTTGCTTGTACTTCTCAACTCAAATCTTGAGTTAGGATTTCCTGTTAATAATATATCCGTAGATCCCAAAACATCCTTGTAAGATGTGTTAAAACGGTTGGTAAACTAAATTGGGATCAAATAGTCAATAAGGACAAGAACCTTCATGCTGGGAATGTCCTCATTGAAAGTCACATTGGTTGACTCTTTGTAAGTCCCGATCCCGAGACGCTCACAATTGGATAATAATTGCACATAAAACATAAAATGTACATTTACATCTATGAAAAACATCGTAGTGGAATAATTTTAATCGATTTCATATAATAATTACTACATTTGCAAAATAATACATCATTTCTAACATTTACAAAATATAATCGTTTGCATTACATTACAAAAACATCATAGTTATACAAATTAATGTCGTCCTAAAAATGCCGAGTAGCTGCCCCGTGCCATCCTCAGCAACAATTAACTGCCAACTAGAAATACATAAAAAGTTAGTGTTGCAAAGTGAGTTCTAGTTTTATAAAACTTTATATTACCTTTCATCCATTAAAACATTTTTTTACTATCACACGTGATCATACATCATACGTACATCAAGGTAATAATTATTATCTACAAGATCGGTTTATGTCACTAAACACTTGGTGATCTCCCAGACTCACTTAAACTACACTCGGATGAAGCAGAGTCTCTCTGAGAGTTGATAGTAATATGATAAGTAACAATGAGCATAGAAATTTAATTTTCAAGGTACTTGCATATATTGCTTCTCAACTCAAAGTATTACAAGACTCTTACAAGCATATGACATGAGTTACAATGAGAAACTATATATAATACTACCTACAGTCGGATATACTTTGATACTAGCTGGAATCCTCTAACTAAAGAAAATACTACAAAGCTATAGTTTAAGGTATCTTGGATAATGTCTTATCTAAGATATGGTAGTCATGACATGTCCATGACTTACCTTTTGTCACCCACTAATGTTGTCAAATGTGCTCACTAATAAAGGTAAACAGTAGAATAAAGTATGGTCAACTACATGGCTTTTGAGAAAACGCCATGCAGTATATCAGCGGTCTTCAGCGGAGTGTTAGAGACACCATACTTATGTCAACTGGTTCATAGTAGTGTCTTTTGAAGGGTAGTTGGCTTCGGAAAAACAAGTTCTTCTGAAGCCACTTATACTTCTGAAGAGGCTACTTCTTTAAAGGCTTCAGGACTTCTTCTTTTCTTCATACTTCTGAAATTGTCTTCTAATCTTTTCTTCTCAGACTTGATCTTTGGAAGTGAACATTTTCACTTCAGAAGTAGAGTTTGTCTTAGAAAGTTAATCTTGCACTTTCTCTTTGGAAGAACTCTATTTCCTTCGGAAGTTACATACTTAGCTTCGGATTCCTTTTATTAGATACACCAAAATAGTCTAAGTGATTTGGTTTTGGTTGCACGGCCTTCTTCTTGATCCAACAAACTCCCCCTAGGCTGATGCTACCAAAACCTCACTTGTTTCTGCTTCTCAAAAGTTTTAACACTAGGTAAAGCAAATATTTATTTGTTTCTTTCTTCTTCCCAGAAGTGGTGCTGAGAAGTTTGTACAGATCATTAGTTGATAGAAGATCCAATCTATCACTCTAAATGATGTGCACCCTCTGCTCGGACCGTCTGAAAAGAGTTAGTTTATGGAAGGTGATCATACTCCCATCTAACTATGGGTTCCAATTTAGGACCTTCCACCATCTGTAGAAAGGATGTGCCTTTGGTTCTTGAT
Organism: Flaveria bidentis; assembly: GCA_018326385.1. NCBI lineage: Eukaryota > Viridiplantae > Streptophyta > Magnoliopsida > Asterales > Asteraceae > Flaveria > Flaveria bidentis. The sequence continues at coordinate 4,085 of BJCM01166185.1, read as the reverse complement.
CTTTCTTTGTCTTCCTTCTCTCTCGCTTTCAACTCCTCTTCAATCTTTGCTCTTGTGGTTAACTCAGCAAGATGAAGGTGTTGGGTATTCTACCTTTGATGAAATTGAATATTTTCAATATTATTGAAGTTGAAAATTTGAAGAACAAAAGCAACAAAATATTAGTCTAGGGTTTATTTTGTAATTATATTAATTGCTAGACTAGTATAAATATTAACTTACATTATTATTGTAATGAGTGAATAATTCACCACTTGTCATCACCAACAACATCATATAATCATCCTTCATGGATGATGATTTCAACAATATATCAATAAACATCAAACATTAAATACATTGTGTTCATCATGTTCTTCATCATCATTATTATATTTTAGCATCTAATCATTCAAGTTTTGTTATTATCAATTTGAATCCTAAGATCCATGCTCATTGTTCCCATTTATATCGGGCACACACAGAAGGCTACTAAGACGACTTCTGATGTGAGCAACATTTTTAGAGTTGGAGGGATTGGAGAATGGTTTCTCTACTAACCCAACAATGTCAAATCTGCTAGAATATAACACAGTGTAGGCATTCAGCCTGTTGCTTTCACCATTTTCTCTCACCATAACAAAGTTTCTTTTCTTCATTGTTTAAGGAGTTAGAGTTGATTCCAAGAAGTGTAGCAGCATGGTCCAGTGTTCCTCTGGGCAGATCAAGAAATTGATCTCTTGTGAAGGAACATGAAGATCCATTAACATAATCAGTTTGACATAATCTTCTTCATAAGAGATGTCGCTCAAGGTTATGCAATTAGTGAGCTTTGTCTTGATTGCCATGAAATCTTCTAAGGAGAGATGTTTGGAAGGATGAGGGGATAGTTTGGAAGGTTGTGGTGCAGTGGTTCTGGAGAGTGTGTTAGGTTGGAGGATGGGTAGTTTGGGTGGTTGAGGTAAGGAAGTAGGTAAGGATAATGGTGTGGGTTCAGGTGTGAAGGGTTTAGTTTTGATGGGAAATTGAGAGGGAATTGGTTCAGGTTGTGGTTGGGTGGTTGGCTTGAAGATCATCCCTTGTACCCTTCTATACATCTCTTTCCTTTTGCCCATACGAATGTCAGCCTTGATTTCACTAACAATTCGTTGGAGTGTCTTTTCAGACATGGGTCCCACCTGCCTGCCAGAGAAGCCGTGAGCCCTGAGATAGTCTTTCAACCAAGCTTTCTCACCTATCTTCTTCTTGGTCGCAGTGATCCTACCTTCTTCTTCTTTCTTCTTCTTTTCCCTCAACTTCTCTCTTGCATCCTTCTTTCACTTTCTCTAGTTGATCCTGCTCTTTGTTGAAGAGCCATAGGATCGTAACATCATTGTGTGGGGATAGTTCTTGAAGAGAAAAACCTCTGGAGCTTAGGAAGGCTATCATTTCCCTCCGAAGTTGCACGTCCGCTTCCCTCTTTTCTCTTTCTCTTTCTTCATCTAAGGCCAATCGTGCTGCTTCCTTCTGTTGTTCAATTTGCAACTTGGTTGCTTTTCCAGCTCTACCAACTCCTCTAATGGTAGCAGGAGTATGTCTTCATTAGCAACTCCAAGCTTAATGAGCTGGTCATTGATCTATACCCTCTTCTTGTTATTGACTTCCTCCTGATTGGCTGTAGCTGCTTTGGAACTGGAAGCTAACAACTTTCCAATTGGAAGTCTACCTTTTCTTTTAAGCTTTTCAATCCTTTCCTCCCCCTAAAGCTCTTCTACAGTCATTTTCTTCTTTCCTTTGTCATCTTTGGAAGTGCTTGACTTTGGTGGTTCTTGGAAGGAGGATTCAGATTGTAAGAGAGGTAGTGAAGGTGTCTGAGCTAAATGTTGATTGAGAAAGTCCACACTATTCACCTCAGATGCCAGCTCTAGAATTGCATCTGTGATGATTAGATCCTCAGACAATGAGAATAGTTCTTCCGTAGCTTCCATCTTAGCTTCAGAAGATTCAGTTTGTTCTTCTGAGACTTTGATTTTAGCTTTGGATGTTTGAGGGATTGCAGTATCTATCCTAACTATTTCGGTTACTGGGCCATCAGTCCTCATTCCCCTTTGAATTTAATCTTAGGTTCCATTTGGACCATAGGTTGACCAATTTCTTCCATAGTTGTAGAAGGTGAACTTATCCTCTGAAGCTTTTCAGCTCCAAAGTATATCATAGCCGCATTAGGGCCTGGCTGATCTAGAGGGGATCTTAATAGGAACTTGGAGAAGAGACTATACAGATTTTTCATAGAGATTTGAAAAGTAGTTGCAGTGGGAGCCGAATATTTTGAAGTTGAAGTTTGGCTTAGTAGTTCCTCAGATGTTTGTCTCTGAACACTCTCCCCCATTTTGGTAGCATCATCTTAAGAGCTTGATGAGCTGGAGGAAGAGGTCAAGCAGACCTGAATAGGTACATGCCTAACAAATCTCTCAATCTGTTTCAAAGCTAGTTGGGCATTTGAAGTCCTATCCTTGGATTCAAGATTTGAGACTTTAGACAGTAGGTCTTTGATGATGAGTTTTATTCTTCCCTCCTCTTCTTTTAAGGAATCATAGGGAGATGAGATAACATACCTGGTATGTTCATCCTTACCACCAGATCTGGTTTCTTGGCACCCTGGTTTCCCTTGCTTAATGATGTCTATTTTAGAGTCATCAAAAGGCATTCTTGCCGTAGATTCAGTCTCAAAAAAGTTACCACTATCCATAAGGTCCATTGAGGCACCTTCTGTAGTGGCAGTTGAATCAGCATGAATCCCCTCCACATCAGTGGGACTCGCCGCAGTAAAGGTTTTCTGATAGGGGCTAGAGTTAAGAGGTTTCTCTAGGCTCTGTTGATCTTTGAGAGAGGGTTGTAAATCAAATTCATTGCCATGGAGAGACGTAATCTCTTCATTAGTTTTGAAAAGAAGGTCAGTGAAGGACAAAGAGGTTAAACCTATTAACCCGGGACCTTGATCAATGTCTACATGCATTGGGCCTATGGTGGGGCTGTTCGTTTTTGGCTGCTCAGGGGAGTATAGATACTCACCCTGAGGGCTTTTGGTTTGGGTTTTGGGCTCATGGGTTTGAGACTGAGCATACTCAATACCTATATTGAGGTCAAATATGAAGAATTGTGAGACCTCAGATTGAGTGGGAGCCTATTGTTCCACTCTAGTCTTTTTGGATTGAACAGGAGGAGCTTGTTCAATCAGAGAAGATTGAACAAGAGTTCATTTGGGGTGTCTTTGATATGTGATGCTGATGGGATGAGAAGGTAGGTTTGGCAATGTGATGGCAGTTGCTGGTGTGGGTTCATCAACTGTGAGGTTAATAGGGATGTCACCATGAGCTATTTGCTCAGTCATACCTGGACGGAGAGCAGTGTATCTTCCAGTGAAACTGGTGGATACTTTCTTCAAAGTCTTAAAGATAGTCAACCTCATGTGGGAATAATCAGAGCAGCTGCACAGACAAGCTCACTCCGGTCAAGTTCACAATTGATTATGTGCTGGAGAATGTTGGACCAAAAGAACCAATGAGCCAGATCAGAAAAAGCTTTAAGTCCCACAGACATCATAACAACTGAAGAAGTCTACATCAGCTGAAGACAAAGTCTGAAGACAAAGTCTGAAGACATCAGCTGAAGCCAAAGTCTGAAGACATCAGCTGAAGACAAAGTCTGAAGACATCAGCTGAAGACAGTCTAAAGACAACAGCTGAAGACAATGTCTGAAGACATCAGCTGAAGACAATGTCTGAAGACATCAGCTGAAGACAAAGTCTGAAGACAGTTCTCAGAAGTTGTCATAACAGCTGAAGTAGTTCTCTTCAGTAGTTGTGATGGTTTACTTTCAGTTGTTGTCTTTACTTCTTCAGTAGTTTGTAATCAGTAGTTTAGTCTAATGTAAAACATCTGAAGTTCTTACACTTCAGATGTTGTAGGTTCAGTAGTTATAGAATACTTAAGCTTTTATTGTAAGATGTCCTCAGTTGTTGTGGACATCTTCAGTAGTTTTCAGTTAGTTTTAGCTGTTTAATAATCTGTTAGATGTCACTATCAGGTGACATCTGCTGACGTCACATTCCTCTATAAAAGGAATG
>BJCM01166175.1:0-10473 GCA_018326385.1 Flaveria bidentis | reverse complement strand
TGTGTACTTGTTAAGACACAAAGATGAAGCTTTTGAAATGTTCAAAATCTTCCAAAATGAAGTAGAAATCAACTCAACAAGAAAATAAAAATTCTTCGCACCGATAGAGGAGGTGAATACCTGAGTGATGCCTTTAGAGACCATCTTAGAAGTTGTGGTATTGTCTCACAACTATCTCCACCTGGAACACCACAACATAATGGCGTGTCCGAGAGGAGAAATCAAACTCTATTAGATATGGTTCGATCTATGATGGCTAGAAGCTCACTGCCTCTATCATTTTGGGGTTTCTCTTTGCTCTCTGCAACCCGTATTTTGAATATGGCCCCAACCAAGAAAGTGGAAACAACACCTTTTGAAATATGGCATGGAAGGGTTCTATCACTGTCATATTTAAAGGTATGGGGCTGTGAGGCTTATATTAAGACTCCCACCTCAAACAAGCTAGAAAGTTGTTCCACTAAGTGTATGTTCATAGGATATCCCAGAGATTCTAATGGATATTATTTCTATGATCCATTGGAACAAAAGGAGTTTGTTGCCAAGAAGGCTGAGTTCTTTCTCACCCTGTACCAAACTCAACCCCACATAATCATTTTCCACAATCTATAGAAGTGAGATCATGCTATAATTGTGGAAAACGAGGACATATTTCTCTTAATTGTGCTTAGTATCAGACTTCCAAAAAGAAAATTGAACTTTATGATGAAAAACCAAGTCTTTCTAAAATGAGATCTAATACTCCACCTAAGAGTATTAGTAAACCTAAAGTTCAAACCATAATTCAGTCGTTTGTGTATCACAAACAGGCCTTCCACAAAACTGGTTTATGGAAAGAAAAATCAAGTAATTTGTCTGATAATGAGAACAAGAACAAGAACGACGTCTCCTCATCCTCTAATGGACAATGGGTTGAGTTCATGATGTGTGATTCATTTCGATCACCCAAGCGAGTTATGGCTTGGGTCCTATCTATTAAAATCCAAAAACACAAAAAGATTTTTGGTTTTAGAATTTTAGGGGGAGAATAGTTTAGTTTAATATTTAATTGGTTGTAGTATTTGATTACTTAAAAAAACAAGGGAGGATGACAGCTTAGCTAAAAGAAGTGAAATCAAATCAAATCCGTGATTCTGATTCAAAATTTATGGAAAATGATAGTACAGAGGGAAAAAATTGTTTGGGACTTCAAAAGAAGTTAAATGATTAAGATGCAAAATTGAAAGTTTAAGTATGAGAAGTCTAAGCAAAATAAAAGGAAATATGATAGTAAAACTAGTCTGCTACTGAGGTAACATAGAGAAAGTAGACCTAGAGGTTGCTAGTTTGCTATATGATGTGTCAGTAGATTCAACATAATAGATGAGTAGACCTCATTGGTGATTTAAATTCGAACTAAGTTGTTCAAGTTGCTGTGGGTTCCTATCTTATCCCTGGTTAACACAATCAACGCATTTCCCATAAGGGATGATGAGCAAAATAAACACCACAAATGTGTGCGGATGACCATAAAAATAAGCAAAGCACATGGAAAAATGCTAAATGCAATCAAGCTAATGACTAATTTTATTGGTGCGTTATGTGCAAAAGAGAAATAAATAATTGCTCTAGCAAGAAAATAGGTTGTGTGCCTCTCTACTGTGTGGTGGCACTGACCTGAGGATAAACATAACCTAAATATTCTAGAACTCATTGTTGTTTGCAGCTCTCGGTTGTGTGATGGCACTGACCTTAGGCTTGGCATCTCTTTTAAAGCTCTTAGAATAGTCTCTTCTTGAAATATACCCGTAGACCGCTCAAAAATCTCCTGAGGAATGTTCATTACCATATAAGTGTGGGATCCAAAAATGCTTGTTGAAATAATTAAACCTAACTCATCACCAATGTGAGTCAAAAATCGGTGTATGGATTTAAGAGGAAAAATATATTGACAATCATCGTGGGTGCAATTCTTGACTGTCAAAATCATTGTGTGCATCTTATAGCTCTAGTATGATTTCCTAAAAGTGCTATTAACTCTTGGTCAAAACAAGAATCTAGCATCAAAATGTTTTATTAAAATGTCGCAAATGATTCTGATATACTTGTATGATTCCATAATGAATCTCTCAAGAAATTATCAAATTAACTTGAAGTTGTGCTGTCCATGAAGAAAAATCTGTTAGACGTTTTTCTAAAAGATTTCAATCCATCTCAAATCAAAAACACAAAAATATGTGTTGTTTTGTTTTAATTTCAAGTAGCTTTTTTCTATTTTTCTAGTCTTTTGTTACGTAAAAGTCGGACTATACAACTAGATGAAATATATGAATCATTCACTAAAAGTGGTCACGTCTGAGGTGACCAATCGGTTCTAAATAAAAGTGGTCACGTCTGAGGTGACCAATCGGTTTTAAATTAAAAGGATCACGTCTGAGGTGATCAAATGGTTTTAAATTAAAAAGGTCATGGCTGAGATGATCGGTGTTCATAATGTTAGATATCTCAAGGTAAAATTTTAAGTGTTTGTGAGTATGAGCCAATCGCACGATTGAATCATAAGTATTAGCCAATCACACGATTGAGCCATAAGTATGAGCTAGTAACATGATTGGACCATGAGTATGGGGCAATCATGCGATTGGATCACCATAATTTACCAATCGTACGACTAGATGATGAAGTCTATGCCGGTCGCACGACTGAACCCTAGTTGCATGAATGGAGCATGCGTATGGGTCCAACCCACGACTGAACATTAAGACAATATAAATGGAGGGGTGAGTCGGTCGCATTCCTTACCACCCTTCAAAGCTCTGAAAAACTTCTCATACGCAAACACTCTGCCCAAATTTCGTTTACCTTGATTACTCACTGATTTCCATTCATCTACAGGTATTGTGAGACAGAAATCGACCATAATGACCGGTGTAATAAAACCCTAAATGAGCTAATCGATTAAAATGAAGAAATCAGAATAACTCTTCAAATAGACCACTTAAATGGATATAATCGTTGATATAAAGGACAATAAGTGATATTTAGAGTCCCTGCGAATCTAAGGAGTCTAAACACGAGGTCTAACATCAAGTTTTGACCAAGATTCTAGGTTGGAATGTCGAAGAGAGCAATGCGGAAATGGACACTCCGAATGAACCTCAGTCGCACGATTGAGCCAGGCGCACGATTCAATCACACGAATGAGTCATTCGGTGACTCAGTCGCACGACTGACTCAACTGCATGGCTTAACATACGACTAATTTCAGTTGCAAGCTCAATCACACGACTGAACTCAACTACAGGCTCAATCGCATGACTGAACTCAGTCTTATGGTTCAATCACACGATTGAACCAGCTTGATCAAAAACAATTTAAGTTTCAACTGTCATCTCCTATACAAAATTCTAATGTATATGTTTATTGTGTTACATCAACATGGCTAATAGATGGAGAATAAGCCCCAAGCACAATATATGTGCTCACTTAGACACTACTACTCGGAATGCTTCCGAGTTTGCGGGGGTCATAGCCTGAATGAGGAGATCGAGGATCTTCAAGGCCATATATACACCCTACACGCCATACACATCACTACAACAGACCTTCTAGGAAGGTGCTACTGTTGACAGGTCCACAGAGCCCCACAGTATCCGAAGCTCGATTCTTTGGACTGGAGATTAGTGTTACTGCAGCAGATCTTAGGCGAGTCCTAGATCTAGGTGAGAATGGTAACCACCCAACCAAGCTACATCCTCTGACCGTTAGGGGATGCTTTCTGAGGTTGAAGTACATTGGGGACATAAACGTAGGTGTGCTCAACAAGAGCAACCTATGCCCTTAGTTTAAGTACTTGGCCCACGTCATCCTCAAGTGGATTGCGTCAATGAGAGGAGGATTCGACGAGATGTCAGATCAAATCCAGAACGCATATGTTGCTTTGGTGCTGAACCAGCAGTTCAGTTTCTCACACATGATTTTCTTTTACATGATCGAGAACCTCGAGGGCAAGTGCAAGGAAGGCTTTTGCATGTAACCAAGGTTTCTACAGATGATCATTGATCAGAAGCTTCCTTCGCTGCCAAAGGAGAGAGACGATGTTGTTACACTTGAGGTTATGGATAACACTACATTGGGTAGGATGAAGGTCTATCGGGGGAAGCAGGTGAAGCCCCCGGTGAGGAGACTGTTTGGTCATTTGGCCAACGAGGAGTATGTGGCGCCATCTCACAAGAAGTGGTGTCACAATGATAGTGACTCCAATGTTGAGCCTATCATGGCACCCACCAACGAAAAAGACGATGATGATGACGATCATGATCAAGGTCAAGGTGGTGAGGCACCTGCTGGAACAGAAAGGGTTGCCTTCCACTATGACTTCTTGATTGATGAGGAGGAAGAGTCAGATGATGAGCCACTGGTGAGGACTGTCGGGAGCCAGGTTATGGCCACAGACAAACAGATAGAGGTGGTTGGCGGACGCTAGTCTGAGTCGAGGGGTGCTGCTACAGATGTCATTGATCCTACTTACACCCCTGACCAGCCCATCAGCCAAGGGGGAGCGTCTATTGCCATGGGCTCCAGGAAGAAGAGGATAGCCCACCCTTATGGTAAAAAAGGTAAGAGGCCAAAGTTTACTTTCATCACATCTTCTACCACAACCACTACCACCACTGCCACAGCCACCACCACTACCACAGCTACCAACACTGCCACACCTACCACCACTGCCACAACCACGACCACTACCACACCCACTGCCATAGCCACCACCACTACCACACCCACTACCACAGCCACCACTCCATCCACCACTCAGACACCTACTCCTCAACAATCCACTCCCATTCCACCTCCCATATTCACCACATCTACCACCATAACCACCACTCACCAAGCTGGTCCCTGACCCCAATCCATATTCATAGTTGGACCTACTCTACCCATGGTCGGGTTAGAGGAGTAGCTGGCTAACCTCAACCGCATTGTGCTAAGGCTGATTGCACGAATGAGCTAAGGGCTACTCAACTAAACCAGTTGATGGAGGTGAATGCAGCTCAGCCAAAGTAGATGGTACAACTGAGTGAGAAGAACACTCAGTACAAGAGGGTGTTAGGCCAAGCCCACCATGCACTAAAAAATCAAAATGAGTTTGTGTGGGCGTCAATGAAGAGGATAGAGGATCTCGAGAAGAAGAATTAGAATATATTGCTAAAGCTTATGGGATCAAAGAGCAAACCGTTAAAGATGAAGGATGGTGATGATGGTAATGATGATGATGATGATGATGATGATGATGATAATGATGATGATGTGGATGAAGATGAATCTGAAGAAGATGAGGATGAAGGAGGACTGAGCAGAAAAGATAAAGTGGATGATGATGATCAAGAAGGTGATGCTGCTGCATCACCTCCACTCAAGCTCAGGTGAGGTGCACAAAAGGAAACCAAGATCAAGGAACCTCGTCCTCAGCTCCTCCAGCTGAAGAAACGACAAATCAAGACAAAAGTAATGATTAGATGTCTTTGTATTTAAAAACTTTTGTACTTGAATTATATATTACATTAATGTAATTAATGATTGTTTATGTTTTAGTGTTATGTTTAATGACTTATGAGTGATGTGTTAACTATTTAATCAAACATATGAAACTCAACAACAAGATGAGTATGATGTTGAACCCCTTCAGCAAGTCAAGACTCAACTTACCATGATTCTTGACTTGCAAGGGATTGTCAGAAGATCTGTGTGCTACACTCCGGAGGAAGGAGAGATTATTCAAGATCTAACACATGAGCAACTCCCTGAAATGTTCAGACTGAATCCTGACGAGCTTGTCAAAGATGCTCCAGAAGTTGTTGTTGTGAGTGATGATAAGCTGAAGGATGTGGATGAGATAGAGATAGAGGATGTCACAGATGATCATTATCCAGAGTACACTGACCACGAATGCAATGTTATCCCCAACTTGGGTGATACTTTTGGCAGTGCTACGTTTGAGAAACTAGAGGAGATGGAAAAGGAGAATGGGCAGCTTTTTTAGCTAAGATGAAAGCCCAACATGCGCCACTAAAGTAGAATGCCTACACCAAGCTCTACAGAGTCAAAAGACATCAGAAAGTGTTAGGCAAGATTATCGTGTGGGTGTATTTTGAAGTCTTAGAGATCTATTTTGTTAGGAGAGAGAAAAGGATTGAGTACTTTTGATATCCGCATAATCTAAAGACTCTTCCTGGTTTTGAGCTCAACCGCCTGGCATGCTTAGATCTTCCGTTTGCCCATCCAAGGAAGATGTTAGGATGGTTTGAAGCTGCATTAAAGAAGGAAAACCCCATCAAGTGGGTAAACTTCAGACCTCAACAACCTAAGACGTTCATCCGTAAGTCTGAAGTGGATCCTATATCTGGAAGACCTAAAGTGGTACTGAAGTGGAGTCCCCTACATATAATGTCAAAGATTCCCTCATGGGAAATGCCTCAGGACTTCACTCCACACTTCAAATGGTGTTATTATGATTGGTGGACGGGTGAAGCGGTCATAGTTCTGAACAAAGAAGGAAAATTAAAGACTATCAGGGTATTCGACCCAATGTGGCTTATTAACTTGTCTGCTGAAGATGTCTATACATTATACAAGTAGCCACTGTTCTATGACACTCAGGATATTGTACAAGCTCTCTAGTTCCAACACGTGATAAGACTCAGCTTTGTGTTTGAAATACATTCATGAGTTACAAAAGAGGAGAAGTAGAAAAATTCCAAGAACATGTGAAGAGTGTTAAACGATAGAGTAAACTAGGACCAAAGGGGAGTTTGTAGATACATGTTGTTCCTAGTTTATGAGCTTAAATATAAAAGTTTTTCATGTCTTACACATATGTAATGAAACGGTTCAATAAAATAAAATATGTGGTTGATGTTTATCAATGTTTAATTATTTCATATTATTATTGTGTTAAGTATAATTCATGTGTATGAACATACTATATAGGTTTGAAGTTATTATACATAGTTCTTAGTCAATAATGATTGAGAAATGTGTTCAACCTTGTCGAATGAGTATTCATGCTAATGGACCATACTTATGGACCATAGCATGAACACATCATGCTTATGGACCAGTCACATGACTAAACCAGGAGACTGGATCAGTCGTATGATTGAGACATAAGATTGACTCAGTTACACGACTGAACCTTCAGTCGTGCGTATGACTCAGTCGCACGATACAGTAGCAGGACTGAACCATGCTAATGGTTTAGTCGTATGAATGAAAACTATAAACCTATAAATACCACCTAATTTGTGGTAAAACACTTCGATAACAATTCGAAACACTTCATAATTTCACGAACCCTAGTTGTCAAGAACGTCCAAGATAGCCAAACCAACTTCAAAGTTCATTCTTGATCGATTCCTACTCGTTCTTAAAGTCTAGTTCATTCTTATTCGATCGGGTTAACGTTCTCACTGATTGGATCGCCAATCAAATTGGATTCCGCACTATATGATCTAGTGTAATATTCCGTACGTACACGATCCTGACATGAAACAAGTGAGGTTTTGGTAGCATCAGCCTAGGGGGAGTTTGTTGAATCAAGAAGAAAGCTGGTGCAACCAAAACCAAATCAATTAGACTATTTTTTGTATCTAATAAAAGGCTTCCAAAGCTAAGTCTGGAACTTCTGATGGAAATAGAGTTCTTCCGAAGACAAAGTGCAAGATCAACTTCCGAAGACAAACTCTACTTCCAAAGTCAAAGTGTTCACTTCCGAAGATCAAGTCTGAGAAGAAAAGATCACAAGACAACTTTCGAAGTATGAAGTAAAGAAGAAGTCCTCAAGCCTCGAAAAAAGTAGCCTCTTTTGAAGTATAAGTGGCTTTGGAAGAACTTGTTCTTCCGAAGCCAGCTACCCTTCGGAAGACAATACTATGAACCAGTGGACATAAGTATGGTGTCTCTGAAACTCCACTGCAGACCTCTGATATACTGCATGGCATTTTCTCAAAAGCCATGTAGTTGACCATAATTTATTCCACTGTTTACCTTTATTAGTTAGCACAATTGCCAGCTTTAGTTGGTGACAAAAGGTAAGTCATGGACATGTCATGACTACCATATCTTAGATAACACATTATCTAAGATACCTTAAACTATAGCTTTGTAGTATTTGCTTTATTTAGAGGATTCCAGCTCGTATAAAAGTATATTCGGCTATAGGTAGTATTATATATAGTTTCTCATTGTAACTCATGTCATATGCTTGTGAGAGTCTTGTAATACTTTGACTTAAGAAGCAATATATGCAAGTACTTTGAAAACAATCTTTTTGTGTTCATTGTTACTTTTTATATTACTATCATCTCATAGAGAGACTCTGCTTCATCCGAGTGTATTTTAAGTGAGTTTGAGAGAAAAACCAAGTGTTTAGTAACATAAACTGATCCAGCACCTCTGTATTGTGTAAACAAAGACCTCGGTTAAACATACCTCTATTTTACATAAGTAAAGACCTCTGACCTGATGATGATCATATCTAAACTCTCAAAAAAATCAGTGACGATCAACTGTATATTAACTTAAGAGCTTTGGCAACAAAGCATTAATGAGACAACACATAAGTATTAAGATAGAATTTATAACATAACATACATAGGTTGTAAGTGTGATGAATTGACTCTCAAAAGGTGGACAAACTCTATTGTGACTTGAATGTGGAGCCCATAATAGTTTATATTCAATCAACAAAACCATGAATCCATGGTTGTACATACACTTACTTTAATTAATATGAAACATTACACTTATCATCAACGTTTGCTCTTGTCACTCTTTATTAAACAAATTGTATCGAAAGATTGTTAGAGTCATAGTATGATCCCATGATATGTCTATGTGTTAGAACATAATGATTATGTTTGGATAATTTTTCTATATATGCAGATCAGTGATTTTCAAGCTATACTTTTACATAAATTCATGATGAATGCAACATCTTATCATTACTCATAAATTTAAGGGGAGTAGTCAAAGTATGAATATGAAAATACAAAATCTAAATGAAGGAATTGTTGGATTTTATGCCCAAGACACAGAACATTGATGTGGTTAGTATGTTATGATCCAAGTCGGGTCATACCCAATAACAAGCTTAGCAAACACCAACTTATATTTAATTGATGATATGATCACGCAATTAAATACTTACACCAATTTAGAAAATGGGTTTTCTAAATAAATTGTATGTTATATAGAACAACTTATAAGGATATTTTGTTCATGGACAATATTTGCAATGTTATTTAAGTTGGTTAAGTAACATCAAATAACAAAAGTATGTATAAGTAATATAATTAAAGGGTTAATTATATAACTCATTATATAACTAGTGAATATTTGATTAAGTGTCTTAAAATGGGAGGAAATCCATTTTAAGTTAAAATTCGGCCGCCCCTTTGAGGGGTCTTTTGGCCTTTTGTTACTTGAAAACATAAGATCACATTCACTAGTTTCATACTCCATCCTTTCCACTCTCTCTCATACATGCAAGATTCATCTTTTCTCTCATCTAAGAAGAAAACACAAGGCTGAAAAAGGGGTTTTTCTGCAGGCTACATCTTGCGATTTTGGTGTCAAAAATCCTAGCAACAAAGTGTTTTGCTTGAGGCCTGTGGGTATACAAGCTTGAGGACATCTTCTTTGGTCTTTTGGTCCTTAAAGACTTCATCCTCTTCTTCACATCCAACGATTTGGGCAGCCTTTTGGAAGGTGGTTCATCTAACGTTTTTGGGCAGCTTTGGAAGGTCGTTCCATGGTTCATTTTGGTTGTTATAGTTTGTTTGTTTGCTAGTTCCTTCACATATAAATGATCATTATAATCTGTGGTTTGTTGTTGACATATAATGTGCCTTAATTTTCAGTCTACAAAACATTATATTAAGGTTCATTTCCGCTGCGTTTTTCATGTTTAAATGGTTAAACTACTTAGATAATGGTCCAACAAACCCAAGATTGGCATCTAGAGATGTGTTATATGGATGACTAGCTTCATTATCCTTGTAAAATTGGTTTTATAGGGTTTTAACAACCTAATAGGGGCTGTTTTGTGATGTTATGTAACACCCGGCTATTTTTAGACAAGAAAGAAGAATAAGTGAAGAAAAAGAAGGAAAAGAAATAAAACCCAAGTCTAGGAGTAAAAAGTGTCCAAAAGGACAAAATGTTTGAAAAGTGGGTGTAAAAGGTGGTATGGCCGCACATATGTCACATACACCACTGATCTTCGGATTTTAGAGAGAGAAAGAGCAGCAAATTCTCGGTTTTGAAGGAAGAACAAGAAAGATTTCGAATTCAAGGTAAGAATTCATGCGTTTATGATGTTCTTAACCGGTTATATCCTCGGGTTTATGCTTATGTGTGTTTGTATGTGTTCAGGTATGATTTTAGTGGGTCTCTAAACGGTTGAATTCAATTTGCAAACGAGTTTGGAGG
>BJCM01166170.1:0-11494 GCA_018326385.1 Flaveria bidentis | reverse complement strand
AATATCCTAATAAGTTGTTCCATCACATATGCAATTTATTTAGAAAACCCATTTTCTAAATTGGTGTAGATATTTGATTGAATGATCATATCATCAATTAAATATCAATTGGTGTTTGCTAAGCTTGTTATTGGGTATAACCCGACTTGGATCACAACGTACTAACCGCATCAATATTCTATGTGTCTTGGGCATAAAGAATCCTACATGTATGAGTTATACAATTAAGTGTTAATTGTACAACTTATTTAGAGACTAGTTTAATATTGGAGTTGGATAAAAAAATTTGAGGGGGAAAACCCTCCTAACTTAAAAATTCGGCCGCCCCCCCTCTCATGGTGATTGGTCCTTTGTTTTCTTGAGAAGCTCCATTATTTACTAGTTGAACACACCACCCAAAAATCTCTCTCATACATGCAAACACAAAGCAAAAAACTCTCTCTTTCCTCTCTAGAACTCACGACAGCAGCAGCTCAAGAAGAGGGTTTTTGGAGTTGCTTTTGGGTGTTATTCTTCCTAACAAGAAGTGTTTCCTATAGAGGTTGGGGTATTCAAGCTTGAGAGGACCTCCATTGGTGCTTTGGTCGATTTCTAGCTCAATATCATCCTCCATTTTTCATCACATTTGCTGCTGAAAGGTAGTTTATGGCAGCTTTTTTTATGGCTGTCCATAATACGTAGTTTGTGTTATATAGCTAGTTATATTCATATATAAAGATCCTTTTGTTCTTGGGTTTGTTTATAACTTTATAATATCAACAAGAACTCAGATTTTTCAGATTAAAAATCATGTTATAAAGTTCCATTCCACTATGTTTTTACAAAGTTTAAATGGTTAAACTATGTTTCAAGTTCTAACAAACCCAACATGTTTAACCCTGGAAACTCACCAATTTTCAAAGTTGACCCTTTATTTTTAACATGTTTTAGGATTGCTACTTGAGGAACTCTTCTTGCTCATATAGGACTTTGACTTAGTTTAATTAAACATCTTATGTTGTTGTGATAACTTTGTTTTATTGTAATGACTTAATTGTCTAGTATTGTTCAATTAAAAATGGTATTTAATATCATTCCAACTTATATAGTTCCATGTGCTATGAACAATTATTTGGCATTCGCCCGCCTCGATGATTCCGCCATCAGTCAAGGTGTGACATACAACTTCCAAAGAATGAAGTCCCAATAAAGTCTCTAAAGAAGTATCCACTTCCAAAGTATAAGTGGCTTTGGAAGAACAAGTTCTTCCGAATCCAGTTAACCTTCGTAAGTAGCTACTATGAACCAGTGGGCATAAGTATGGTCTCTCTAACATTCTGCTGCAAATCTTGTATATACCACATGGCACTTTCGAATGTCCATGTAGCCATACTTTATTCGACTATTCACACCTTATCAGTTAGTACAGTTGCCAACTTTAGTTGGTGATACAAGGTAATTCATGCACACGTTATGACTACCATATCTTAGATAATACTTTATTTAGGATACCTTAACTTTAGCTTTGTAGTATTTGCTTTAGTCTAAGGTTTCCAGCTGATATCAAAGTATATCCAACTATAGGTAATAGTATATAGTTTCTCATTGTAACAATGTATCATGCTTGTGAGTGTCTTGTAATACTTTGAGTTGAGAAATAATATATACAAGTATCTTGAAAAATTATTCTCTTGTGTTTGCTTTGATTTATTTAGTATATTATTATCTACTCTTAAAAGGATTTTGCTTCATCACAAAGCCGATTGTTACTTAGTGAGTTTGAGAGAGCAATACGTGTGTTGAGTACAAAAACCAATCCTGCAATTGGTATCACAGCTTCTTAGGCTTTGGATTGTGTGAGCTTACTATCCAAATTAACCACTTTTTCACTCACCTACTCACTACACTCAAAAATGGCCCTTAACTAGAAATCTGAATGTGAATTGGGGACGATGACTAAAACAAACATATCATCATCCCAGAAAACTTCCGGCAATGGAGAAAACATATTGATGGGTTCATCAGATATAAAGACAACCGCATATAGATATCTATTGCTAATGGCCCTTACAAGCCAAAGGTTGTTGCACCTGCTAGAGGTATAAAGAAGGTAGTGGAAGATTACTCTGAAGAAGACCACAAATGGCTTGATATTGATGGCAAGGCCATGACTATTCTGATCACTACTATACCCAACTCCATCATGATGGGTTTGAGCATTACCAGTTAGATAAAGAACTATTTGAATCCTTAACTAACATGTACACAAACTCGAACGACTCACAGAAAAATCACTGAAGCAATAGTTTGAGAATTTTACTCCCATTGTTGGAGAGACCCTGAGCCAGAAATACTTTTGGTATATGGATCTTATCTCCTCCCTTTCAGTATGTGGGAATAACTCCTGAATTGAGAGACCTCATAAGGAAATTCATGAGTGCACTCCCCAATGAGTGGACGTTCTACTATGTCTTTATCAAGAGGATAAAAAATCTGAACTCCCTTACCATGAATGAACTATATGGCATTGTAGATGGATACCATGTAGAAATGGAGTACAAGAGTGGCCACCAAGTGAGTAGACCTTCTAGCCTTCCTGCTAGCAACACACTTATGGTTGTTGAAGGCTCAAGACCCACACAACCTCAACAGTACGTGACATATTCCTAGCAGCCATCATGTTGCTCTAGGCATTACATTACATTTCTTGAGAGTCCAAGGTGTCAACAGGCTCAGCCGAGTCCTTTTCAGGACAACTGTGCTTTTGTCTAAGGAAGTAGACACTCTAGTGACTTTCAATTTTTCTTTGAAGATCTAGAGTGTTTCAACCCAGATGATGTGGAATACATGTACATAGTCCAACAAATGGCTCTGTTAACCTATAGTGCGAAAAAGTTCTTCAAAATAACTGGAAGGTAGTTCCCTCAAAACCCAACTAGCAGTAAGTTTAGGTTCGACAAAGAAAAGGCCCAGTGTTACAACTGTAACCACCTGGGTCATTTTGCTAAAGAATGCAAAGCTCTCAAATCAAATTCAGGATCAACTCATGCCTCCACACATCCTACAACACCTAAAGCTACTGGAAAAACAACTGAGACACCTGTTGTGGCTCAAGAAGTTTAATGGAGCTTTATGGTGCAATATGTCACCCCTGCTCAAGCACTTATGGTGGGAATAGATAACTCAAAGGTATATGAACACATCTGTACTCCATCCTATATTACTAAGGTTAAAATATACCAAGACTACAATATGGAATTAAATCTGACATTGAGTCCTTAAATATCTTAAAAGCTTATTTTAAAAGGGCTAAATCTGACTATCAAAATAAAATTGAGGAGTTAGAAAACACAGTTTCCTCATTAATACATGAGCACAATAATTACAGGACTCGAATTCAAGATTTAATATCCAAATTGACTGAAGCTCAAACCAAGTTAGGAAACATGTTATTTCTGAGCAAAACTTCCATGCCATTATTGCATCATCCCCTCACTCAAAGTTTTGTTATCAAAACAAAGGTGGGTTGGGAACCAATGAAATTGCTCCACCACATTATTATGAGTCTATTAGACAACCAAGGTGTGTTACTGAAGAGCAAGAGGTTCCACTTGTTGATCCACCTTCCCATGAGTGAAAGAGTGATGTTCCAATAGAGACCATCACAGAGAAGAACCAGGTAATTTTACCTACTCCTACCAGTGATGATGAACCCCTAACAATCAAAGACAGAAGAAGCCAAGCTAAGGAAGCCTGAAATCTGCCAAGAAAGTGACCGAGTCCAAGCTGAAGATCGACCCAAAGCAAAAACATGTGTTCATTTTAGCTGGATTCAAGGTGGTAAGAAACTCTGATTCAGGAAAGGTGTGTAGTACAAACACTCCCTTCTTACCAAAGGATCAGAAGTTAAAAGGAAAGATTGCACATGAAGAAAACAAGAACAAGAAAAATACAATCCTCAAGTTCCCAGAAAATTAACATTGCTAGCATAATGTGTGGTCTGCATAACCACATGGAAAAAGATTGTTACTACAATCCTGCTGGCACACATTATGCAAAAAAATTTATAAGAGAAGGAGTCAAGGAAGGTTTAACATTTGAACCCTATCACATGGTTCAAGTGTTGAAGAAAGGAAAACTTGTCTCAGAAGCAAAGTTGCTTTCAGAAGAAACTCATTCTTCTGAAGGGAAAATTGCTTTGGAAGACAAATTAAAGAAAACTCAAAAGAACAAAAGAGTTCCTTTGAGACCTTGCGAGAGAAGGACTGCTTCGGAAGAAAGGTGGTGAATGTCTCTTCCAAAAAGAAAGAAGCTTCGGAAGAATGCCAAGCTGCACAAGCTTCATCCAGCTCATCTTTTATGATCAACCAAGGGATGGAATGGAAGATCAAGGAAGATGTTGCAGGCTAAACCTCTTCTACAAAGACATCCATTGAACCCTCATGCATAAACTTTGGTTCAATTATGTCATTGTCAGTGGAAGAACCCATGACCAACAAGGCTTGAGTTTCCAATCAAAACTAATCATCTCATCTTATATGCAGGGACATCCACATGACAAGAATAACAATGTATGGATTGTAGATAATGGATGCTCCAGGCACATGATAGGGAACATATCTCTCCTTTAACAATTTCAAAAAATTGATGGAGGTCCTGTCCAGTCTGGAAGTAAGGCCGGAGGATATATTTCTAGGAGAGGGAGTATATCCAATGGTAATTTAAAAGTTGACAAAGTAAACTTTGTCAAACAGGTTGAACAAAACTTGTTAAGTGTTTATCAGTTTTGTGATCAAAAGCATCACATGCTCTTCAAAGAACATGAGTGCATTATCCTTAAACCCGGGATGAAAATTCCTCAGGAATTGGTGCTTCTTAGATCTCGCATGAGAGGGGATATGTACAAACTGGATTTGAACAATGCTTCCCATTGGGTGAAGTATCATGCTTTCTTTCCAAAGCAGATAGTGATGAGTCAACTTTATGGCATAAACGCATGTGTCATGTGAATTTAAAACAATGAATGAGTTGGTTAAATATAATTTGGTACATGGTTTGCCTAAAAATGAATTTCCTGCAAAGATAACTATGTTGCATGCCTGAAAGGGAAGCAACACAGGGCATCTCATAAATTCAAAGCTACCTCTAACATTCTGGGTAGAGGCAGTCAACACTGCATGCTACGTACAGAACAAGGTTCTTGTAGTTAAGCCACATGGAAAAACCTCTTATGAGCTATGGAACAAGAGGCCACCGTTCATTGGCTTTCTAAGGTCCTTTGGTAGCAGGTGTACCATACTTAAGACAAAGAACAATTTGGAAAAATTTGTTGAAAAGTCAGATGATGCTATCTTTATTGGATATTCCTCCAACTCTATTGCTTATAGAGTTTACAACATTAAAAATCAACAATTTGAGAAATCATCCAACATTGTAGTTAATGAGCACTCTCCTTGTGTTAGGAGGAATAGCCCTAATCATATTTTTGACTTAAAATTGTTTTCAAACTCTTCTAAACCATCTTGTGAGAATGTTTCAGCTAGAATAGGTACTCAAGGTCATTCTAATGATGACCAACTTTTCGAGTTGACCAAACCTTTTCCAAGTTCTCCAAGAGTTTTTGAACTTCAAGCTCCCATAATTGGTAGATCTGATTGCATGACTATTTCAGGAATCAATGGAGCTTCAACTAGTTATCAGCAAAATAAGTCTCACAACTTATCAGCTGTTAATAAATAACACCAAGATAATAGAAGTATTTTGAAGGAACATACAACTGTTAATGCAGGTTCTCAGTTAACTAACAATGATGTTATCAGGTTCTCAGTTAACTAACAATGATGTTATCTCTCCTTCATTCAATCAGTCCTCATTGAATAACTGTGAAACATTAGCTAAACCAAGTGTTCAAAATCTGAGCCAAACTTCTAAAATGTGGATTTATCCATGCAACTGGATGTGATTCCCAGGCTTAGGATTCATAACACTCATCCAGCTAAAAACATCAATGGAAATGTCTCAGAAGGTGTGAGAACCACGGGACAATCTCACAATGGGAATGCCTGCTTGTACTCATGCTTTTTGTCACAGATGGAACCCAAGAAGGTAGAAGATACCTTGAAAGATAGTAGTTGTATTGAGTCAATGAAAGAGTAATTGCATAAATTGAAAAGGAAAAAGGTTTGGAAACCCTGTCACCTACCATCAGGTCATGTACCGATAAGTACCAAATGGGTATTCAGAAATAAGAGAGATGATATAGGCTTGATTTTCAAGAACAAGGCAAGACTGGTAGTTCAAGGATATACTTAAGAGGAAGGTTTCGATTATGCTGATGTCTTTTCACCTATTGCAAGACTTGAGGTAGTTAGGATCTTTTCTACTTATGTTGCATCCAAGAACTTTACTGTCTACCAGTTTGATGTCATGTGTGTATTTCTATATGGGGATATAGATAGAGAAGTCTACGTGTGTTAGCCTCTAGGATTTGAAGACCCACAACACCCCAACTATGTATACAAGCTGGATAAAGCTCTATATGGGCTGCAACAAACACCTAGGCTGTGGTATGAGACCTTGTCTTAGTTTCTTCTGATGAATGGATACACTAGACGTAGCATTAATAAGACTCTTTTCATAAGGAAGTCTGGTAAAGACATTTTTCTCATTCAAGTCTATGTTGATGACATCTGAGGCCCCTACTTAGTAGGATTGGTAGGGTTTAGGATGTGAGATCATGGGTGGCTTCATATTGTATGTAGTGCATGATTAGACTTCATGTATGAATTGTTTGATGTGATGTATTTATATTGGTGTTGATCATGATGGTAGTTTGAGATATGTATGAGTGTATGATGATCTAATGTGGTATGATTACCTAGGTAGAACTGGGGTTGATGATGTGATGCACGTGGATAAATTACATGATATTCATGTATGATAAGTTTATATGCATGATTAAACAATATTTCAATAAAAGTGTCACCAACAGATCGAACGAGTCAACTAGGTTAACTTAGAGTTGTTAAGATTTTGTGTACACGTACTTATGTACTTGTGTGTTCTAGGTAACCTTTGAAGGGTTGTCTTTGCACCAATCACCAGTCTCTTTATTCATTATCTTAGCACACCAAGTGAGGTAGCATACCTGTACTCAAACACTATTTTATTATTATAAGTTTGTATGTTTTAACATAGTGCTTAATACCTTGAAAGTCCTCACACTTTCGGATCGTTAATAATGGTAACTAGAGGGGAATCTTGGGTAGTACTACTGGGTCTGACGAGCCCCACCTATGCGATTCGAGGTCAAACGGGTGCAGTATTGTCCTAAACACAAACATGGTCACGACCTTGTAAGTCGTGACGGGAGGCAATAAACGAAACACGGTAAGCTTCGATCGCGAAATCACTATGGTTATTACTTCTGAATATAGACTAGCTATCTATTTCAACATTTCTTATGTTATACAACTGTTAGTATTTATGATAAACACAAACTCTTGACCTCACCAACCTTTGTGTTGACATTTTAGTATGCTAATCTTAGATCGTTAACTTAGCTTGCCATTAAGAGCAAAACATGGGTCCAACATGAATTCTATGACTTTATTTCATAGATATATTTGTTTGTCTTTCATTTATGAGTTTTAAACATTGGCCTGTCACGTGTTTTGCCATATTATGCATTTTATTACTTTGGGTTTGTCTTATTTACAAAACGCTTAAACATGGTTTTAAATGTTTGAACTTTGGTTGGTTTTGTTTTGAATGTGGCATATAATGTTGTTGTGAGTAACTAGTAACTATGATCCTAGTTTGTTCACACGTGTCATGGTAAAATTCCACATGTGGATTTTGAGGGTGTGACACATGCCATATTTCTGGATTAGTTGTGAAGGTATAGTATAAGATAGGTCTCTCAGAAGCAAGAGGAGCCACTTGAATTGGAGCTGATGGTGCTACCTCTTCATGCACTTCCTCAGGTTGATCTGACTCACCCTAAAGTATGGAGGTGGATGGTTTAGACTTCTTCTTCTTTGAATTTGGTCTAGAAGCCATCCTCTTCCTCCTCTTTGAAGGCTTTAACCAAGAAGACAGGTTTGCAGCACCTTGTTGATCAGTCTTGTCTTGCTTAGGTGGGTGTTCTTCCCTCACAGGTTCAGAAGGAGAGGAAGTTTGACCCGGCTATGGATCAGAAGATGAAGCTTGCTAAGGCTTAGTAGGAGGTCCAGGTTGAGTTGTCTCAAATGGTTCAACCTTAACCTCCACTTCTTGAGGGACCTGACTTGGTGGGGAATGTAAGTCAACAAGTTCTCTTCTTTTGATCTTCTGTTTGTCACCCCTAATATGCTCATCCATAGTAGATAGAGACATGGGGCCAAGTCTCCTTCCAGAGAATCCATACAACTTCAAGAAGCTCATCGTTCTTTGTCTGTTAGCAGACTTTTTAATACTCTTTTGAATGATGGCCCTTGACCTTGCAGCATCTTCCTTTAATTTTCTCTTTGTTACCTTATGTTCTTTGAGTACTTCAAGCTCAAGATGTTTGAGATACTCGAACTCTATGTACTCAAAGGACAAGGGAAGAAGTGCAGAGGCCAGGTATAGGCCTTTGGCACTCAAGTAGGTGATCATATTGATCTTATCACTCTCTTTGTTTACTTGAGGTTTTTGTGGAGCCACAGCCTCTTTTGCAGGACTTTGTTGAACTAGGGAGAGAGTGAGAACATGCTTGTATAAACTCTTTTGTCTCCTCTCCTCTTTGATTTGGAGAAGTAACTTGCATCCTCTACTTCCTTCCTCTCTCTTGACAATTCCATGTCTGTCAGTTCATTAAGCTCTTCTAAGGGGAGAGATATAATCTCATCAATGTCGTAGTTCCTGGTTTGTAGATAAGTTATCCTAACTGCCCTCAACTTATCATCTTAAGTGTTTGGTCAAGGGGCAGCTTTGATTGCAGGTTCCATGAATCCTGCAGACCTAGAGGAACTTTCTCCCCTTAGCTTCTTCTTCCTCTCTCTCTACTCCTCATCCTCAATCTCCTCAGAAGTCATTTTCCCTTTCCCTTTGTCACTCATAGACCTTTGCGACTCAGGGTGGAGAGAGCTTTGCCCTTCATTGCTTGGTAGAGAGGGGTTATGATGCACCTTCCCGAGGAGGTGCTACACTGAGGGAATGAATTTCTGAAGTAGTTGTAGGTGTGACAGGGCTCTCTGGAGCTACTAGTAGGCCTTAAGTCAAGGTTTCCCCTTCGAAGCTAATATTAGGATTTGCCTCAATATCCAGTTGACCAATAGTATTACCTGATTTTATCTGTCTCCTTCTGAGACTGAACTCTTAAGTAATTCTGTCCTGAATCCTTTGTGCCAGCTTGTTAGCTTGTCTAGATTGGGTTGGATTGACAAGTGGCATGTTGATCAGGTCAAGACATTCATAGTAGTTCAAGGTCTAGAAATGAAGACTTCTTGCTGCCCTTGAACTCTTTGAAGAATAAGGGCTCTTTTGTTTGCATCGTACAACCACCCTATGATGTAGTTGGATGTTCCTTGAGGTGGAGATGATACTGCCCTTGGTATACCTTCCTCAAAAAGACTCTGAATGTAGGAGTCTATTAAGTCCACATCAATGTGAACTTGAGGAAGTTGGTATGGACAGTTGCAAGTGAAGATGGTGAGTCCTCAATGTCCATGCTCTATGAAGAACTCCTAGGTTCTGTGTCTATGATGACTTTCTCCCCCTTTTTGGTAGAACCACCCACTTGCATAGGTGAGTTAGAGGTTAGATCAACCACATTCACAGGTTCTTGTGTTCTTAGTTGAGCTCTTCTTAAAGGTCTCCCAGCTAGTTTTTCCTTATGATAAGATATCGCAAGTTGTTGATCATTGACCTTGTTTTGCAAGGTAGTCACCTGAGATTCAAGATGACTAACCTTGGAGACTAAATAGGTGCATGTTTTTGACAGTTTTTGCGACTTTAGCCTAAGATTCCCCTCATCTTCATCAGAAGAATCATAGGGGGTTGAGAGAATTGGACCAAAGTCTTCTCTCTTACTACCAACATGAAGTTCTTGGTTGTTACCTTTCCTCTGCTCAATGACAACTTCAGTTGAAGTGTCAATGGGCTGAGTTGCCATGGTTGAGGTCATAATGATGTAATCACTTCTTGAAGTGAGAGCCTCTTCCATATGGATATCAGGTTCAGAAGTATCCACCTCAGTGATAAGTGATTGATGTGGGCTAGACTTAGTTGAATCAGGAGCACCTATCTCTCTTTAAGTAGGGGAGGAGTAGAGAGACTCATTGTACTCACTGAAACCTAAATCTTCATTAGTGTAGAAGTCAAGGTTTGGGATTGGGTGATTTAAGTCTAAAGGTCAGGGATGGTAATTGTCCTTTGAAGGTTGTTCATCAGAGTGTAAAGACTTAGAGTGAAGGCTTAAGGCTGTTAGGCTTGTGAGCACATCAGTCTGAGTATGAGGAACCTCAGGACTGAGAGTTGAAATGATGGGAGTGGTTTGCTCCGCTAGAGAAGTGGGAGCTCTAGTTTCCACTTCTTCCTGTGTGGATAGTGATATAGGGGCCTGCACAACCTCAGTAGCTTGTGCAGGGGTTCGTTTGGATCTTCTTTGGTAACCGAGGGTGATTTGTGTGGTCTTTTATGTGGTTGAGAAGTAGAAGGTGTGGGTTTAACACTGGCTTGGGTTTCCAGGTTGTCACCTTGAGCAATGAGCTCTAGCATTTTTGGGACTAGGGTTGTTTTTACCCTAGAGAAACCAATAGTTGGCTTCTTCAAGATCTTAAAGTTATCGGGCTTCATCTGTCCCAATTTAAGTATATTACCTGTTTCCCTCGACTGTGAGCTCAGTTCACAGTTGAGAATGTATTGAACATATCTTGGAAACATGTAATACTCTAAGGAGTCCAACTTAGCAAGTAAATTTGTATAAACAAACTGAGAGTACCTGAACTTGATCCGCTGAACCATTCCATGCACTATGAAGGAGAGATCTTCAAGAATCTGGTCCCACCCTCCATGCTTGTTGGACAAGCTGTGGATAACCACATGAAGTAGATATTTCCACTGGGATGAGGCCTTACCTTTCCTGAAGGTCTTTATAGAGAAATCTCCCTCATAGCCCATCTGCTCAAAGGAATGATTAATAGCTTCTTTTGGAAAGAACACCTCACTTTTTTCATCATCCAGCTGAAGATGATTGTTGATGATGTCCTCAGTGATGAAGATTGTCATTCCCTACACTATGGCAGATAGTACCCTCTCCCCATCCATAATGACCTCTTGGCAGGTCTTCCAAAATTCAAGAAAGTGATCCTCATAAAGAGTAGGATCAATGGTAAGGGAGGTGAAGTAGTTTGACAGAGCCAGAAAACGACAAACCTCTAAGAAACTATCATCTTTCTCAGAGTTCAACAGAGCAACCTGATTGTGTTGCCTATGAAGTTGCATGGAGAAATCAGGGTTGTTTCTGAGGTTTAGATTGGCCATTTTGAGAAGC
>BJCM01166169.1:0-21708 GCA_018326385.1 Flaveria bidentis | reverse complement strand
GTATGTATGTTAATTATACATATTTGTGTGTGTTCATACGAGTTCATTTATAGGAGGGTTTGGGTTCTCGCATATTAACTTGTTGTAGTTATGAGTAGGACGCGTGTGGTTATAAAAATATATTTTTATATGTATATATATATATATATATATATATATATATATATTCCCCTTAAGTCTAACTAAACGAGTAATCCCATTATAATATATATATGATGTGCAACCCTAACCGACCCAAAATCGACCGAACGTATCTTTTTGTTGAACGTGTTTAAAGTTCTTAATTATAATTAAATATAGGTGTTTAATCGTCACTTACTCTCATTTGTTGAGTCTCTTTTTGTTCATTCTATTCGTCTTTTTACAAGGTGATTTTCGCGGCCCTGTATTCATTTTAAATATTTATAAATTAGGGAGAAAGGTATACTCACCCTTTTTATGTTGTGAACTTACTCAATTCTTGGGACTGTTGTGTTTACTATTTTGTAAGTAATTATCTAGTATATGCATGAGTTGTTTGTGTGGTTTTTTATTCACAACTATTTAACTTCGATGTTGGAGCTGACAGACAGTTATTTATGGTACTATTGGGCTGACACCCCCACCTTTGTTTGTTAGTATACTAGTTGGGACTGACAGTGGCCATGGACGGGCCCTAGGGTGAATATGTTCTGACAAGATCTGTGTGTACGTCGTAGGTTTAGTTGTGATGCTCATGTTTACATGTGATATTGCTTGCTTATAACCGTGTACGCCCCTGTCCTACAAACTATTACATAACATCAATTTGTATTCATTAT
The DNA here is from genome assembly GCA_018326385.1 of Flaveria bidentis. Lineage (NCBI taxonomy): Eukaryota > Viridiplantae > Streptophyta > Magnoliopsida > Asterales > Asteraceae > Flaveria > Flaveria bidentis. The sequence goes on along the minus strand of BJCM01166169.1, from coordinate 20,908 downwards.
TTAAACTTGCAAACTCACCAACAATATGTTGACCTTTTTGAGCATATCTTTTCAGGCAACAAACATTGAGGATAACTAGGAAGATGCCTTAGTGACGACTTTATGAAATGCCTTTAGAGATCTGCCTTAGTGATTTTGACATTATGTTTTATTGGGATTATCACTGTTGATCATGTTTCGTTTACTTGTTCCCGGGTTGTGGGATTTATACCTATTTGTTTGTATGACTATGTTTGTCGTGGAAGTGACTAACTGCGACACAAGTCTCCATTCGTGTCGGGTGACATAATGACACATTGACTTTTATCATTTATTGCATCTCTATTAATTAACAATGTGTTATGAAGATCCCGTCCGTTACATCCTCGTGTTTCCACTATAAGCAGAGGTGTGACAACTACGTGAATCAGGAATTTCCAGTTGTAGGAGAAAATTAACTTGTACACTGTTGACCTGCTCATATTACCACCATCAGGTCTGATTTAGGGAATTCCATAGGAGAGCCCTCATCATGAAGCTCGAGATGCTCTCTAATGATTAGTTCTGATATGATCAATTCCTGGCCACAAATGCTTGACCTAATAACCCTAACTCCGTTCAGGGTTTCAATCTATCCATTCCTCCAAAACTTTGCCATTTGGTTTGAGTAAACAGTAGGTGACAGTCAGGACAATGTAGTAGGTGGATTCAGTACGGAAGTGGATGATATCGGAAAAGTCAGCATCCTTGGAAGAGTCAAGGAGTGCGACTTGGTTATGTTCAGGGTTTAGTGCCATTGTTTTGAGAAGGTTACATAGGAAATTTGGTTGATTTTGGGAGTAAAACCAGAGATGAAGGACACTTAGGGTTGTGAAATCGGTAAAAAGATTAAGGAAATAGGTTGGAAGTAATTAAATGTGTAAGGCCTCGTTCCCGGAACACTTAGAGTTAGTTAATCATCACACATAAAACATAAAACATACATTTAAATTTATTAGAACATCATAACGTAATAACTTAGAAATCATTTCATATATTAATGACTGTTTTTGCAAAATAATACATCATTGTTAACAATTATAAAATATCATCATTTGCATTACATCACAAAAACATCATACTTATACAAATAGATGCCGTCCAAAAATGCCAAGTAGCTGCACCCGTACCATCCTTAGCAACAATCACCTGCCAACTGGAAACACATAAAACTCAGTGTTGCTGAGTGAGTTCTAATTTTATAAATAAAATATTTTACTTTCACTTAAAATCGTTCTTTACTTTAATATGCGATAATGCATCATACGTACAAATAGATAATCTTATTATTATCTTTCATCATCATTCAATATACACCATCGTTATCTTTCGTTCTCATTCTTTGTCTTCCTTACCGTACATTTTATACATACATCATCATCTTTCACTTCTCATCCGGACTAATGCCATGTGTTATACCCGAACATTATGCATGAAGCTGGTTACTGGGCCGAAGGTCTATAAATAGACCCCGAACATTATGCACAAAGTTGACTCCAGTACTTGGGGCAAGCGATAAGGGTCCCATACATATGATCAATCACAAGGATTAGACCCTAGTGTGCATCGTTCCGAGGTAGCTAACCCGCACACAGTTGAGTTAACACCCTTTGTTGGGTGTGAACCTTCTTACTTTGCTTGCAATACTTTTCATTCCTTCTTCCATTCATTAATGCATGCATTCATTCGTTCTTCATGTATCTCTTTTCATTATCATTAACTTCCACTTTCCTTTACATAGTACTTTATGTTTATTGATATTAAAATACCATGTAAAGCCACATAAATATACATAATAAGGAACATAACTTAGTCAATTCCGGCAACTTCTAGGCGCATGAGCCTGACTTAGGCGCATGGGTACTTAGGCGTATGGGCAGTTAGGCACATGGGAATACTTAACAAATTTTGGTATAAACCTAGGCGCATGGGGACTTAGGCGCATGAGCAACTAACTTTAACTAGCAATCATAATTTCAGTCCCAAATCCAATTCTAAGATGTTCTAAGCTTAGTTCTTACATTATAAGCGATAAAAACACATATATAACATAACCATAACATCATATACACCCAAATCACACCCTACTCACATACACATTGGAACATACATACGAGTTCAAATACCCTCTTATAAAAACTTGCATAAATGGACTTCCAGCCTTAAAATCAGTAAAAACATGTAAAAAAGGGGGTTCTAGAACTCACCTTATTCAACTTTCAGGCAAGACTTCCTTCAAAGCCAAATGCTATTGAGTTCAACCTCCTAGACACCCACCAAAACACATACCTGAACACACACAAAGACAAATAAGCACATAACCGAGGCAATAATCAGCCTAAGAACACTTAAAACATCACATTCTTATCTTGAAATCCAAATTCTTCTTGTCCTTCTCTCTAAAACTCGACAATTCTATGCTTTCTCTCTAGAAAATGTGTAGAGGATTATAGGCGGCCATTCCCACCTTTTGTACAATATTAATAGTATTTTGTCCTTTGTACACTTTTAACCCCTCTAATTGGGTTTTGTTGCATTTCCCTCTTTTATTATTCTTTTTATATCTTTTTAAAATATCTGGGTGTTACAATCCACCCCTTATATAGGTTTCATCCCTGAAACCTATTATTCCTCAAACAGATGTGAGTAATGCTGTCAAATTTCTTCTTTAGTCTCCCACGTAGACTCGGATCCCTTCCTATGCTTCCACTGTACTTGCACCAAGGTAACCACTTTATATCCTAATCTCTTCTCCTTCCGATCAATGATTGCCACTGGTTGCTCCATATAATTGAGCCACTCATCTTCCTCAATGTCCTCCAGTGCTACAACCATGTGTTCGTTAGGTTAGCACTTTGGCAGATGAGATACATGGAATGTCAGGTGAATTCCACTTAACTCATCGGGCAATTCCAACCTATAGGCCACCTCTCGTACTCGAGCGATGATTCGGAAAGGCCCTATGTACCTCGGGCTCAAGTTGTCCTGCTTTCTAAACCGAATGATACCTTTCCAAGGTGAGACCTTCAGCATAACTCTATTGCCCACCTTGAACTCAATCGATCTACATCTTTTGTTGGCATACGACTTCTACCTATCCTTTGCTGCCTTCATAAAGGCCTTGATCTTTTCTTGCTTCTCAGTTGTAGTCTCGATTACCTCGATACTTCCCAACTCTTTCTGACCAATATCACCCCAACAAACAAGTGTTCTACATCTCCTACCGATAGCATCTCATAAGGGGCATACCAATACTGGCATGATAATTGTTATTGTATGAGAACTCGGCTAATGGTAAATGGTCATCCCAACTCCCTCCAAAGTCAATAGCGCTTGCCCGTAGCATATCTTCTAGCGTCTGGATGGTTCTTTTTGGCTGACATCCATCTATGGATTATAAGCCGTGCTAATGTGTAACCTCGTCCCCATCGCATCAAGAATTTTCTTCCAAAAACTTGGATGTAAACCAAGTGTCACGGTCAGACACAATAAACATTGGTACACCATGATAAGTTTCAATCTTTTTGATGAACAATTCTGCCAACCTCTTAGATGAATACATCTCACGGATCGGTAGGAAGTGAACACTCTTCGTCAACCGATCTACTATCACCCATATGGCATCATACCCCCTCGCGATACCCAGTTGTTTTGTGATAAAGTCCATGGTGATATGTTCCCACTTCCACTTGGGTATATCCAAAGGTTGGATTTTCCCGTACGGATTCTGATGCTCCGCCTTCACTTGCAAACAAGCAAGACACTTACTCACATACTCCGCTACGTCACGTTTCATACCCGACCACCAATAATCATTCTTCATATCTTGATGCATCTTTGTAGCACCAGGATGAATGGAGTATCGGGTCTTATGAGCTTCATCCATGATTTGCCCTCGTAGATCCCCATAACAAGGAATCCATATTCGTCCAAATTGGGTTCTAACACCGAAAGTGTTTTCACCCAACATCGCAACCACACCTCTCATCATTTCAGAGTTAAGTCGATATTCTTTCAACGCCTCATCTTGGAACTCCTTGACCTGGTTCATCACATCGAAGGTCATAACCAATGGATAAGCCTTCACCCGAATTGGTTCAGGCCTCTCCTTTCGGCTAAGGGCATCCGCCACCACGTTGGTCTTGCCCAGATGGTAATGGATATCGTAATCATAATCCTTTATAAGCTCCAACCATATCGTTTGCCTCATGTTCAAATCCTTTTGCTTGAAGAAGTACTTCTAGCTCTTGTGGTTAGTGAAGATAGTGCATTTCATACCATATAGGTAGTGCCTCCAAATCTTTAATGCAAAGACCACAACCGTTAGCTCCAAGCCATGAGTAGGGTAGTTAACCTCATGAACCTTCAATTGTTGGGATGCGTAAGCTTTCCTCGCTGCATCAACACACAACCCAACTCCAAGTAAGAATTATCTGAATAGACTACCAAATCCTCACTTTCTTTGGGTAATGAAAAGATAGGAGCTTAAGTCAACCTTGCCTTTAACTCGTCAAAAGCCTTCTCTTGCACTTGACCCCATACAAACTTCACATATTTACAAGTTAACTTGGTCAGGAGAAGCTATCTTAGAGAATTCTATGACGAATCACCTATAATATCCCGCCAACCCCAAGAAATCATGGATCTCGGATGACGTCTTTGGAGACTTCCATTGCATCAAAACTTCCATTTTGGCTGGGTCCACCATAATCCCTTCTAGATTCACCACGTGACCCAAAAACTAAACTTCGCGCAACCAGAAACCACACTTGGAGAACTTAGCATACAACTTCTCATTTCTCAATGTTTCCAATACTTCGAATAAATCAGGATATCATCGATATACACAATCACTGATTTATCCAACATCAGCCGGGACACTCGATTCAACTATTCCATAAAAGTATCTGGTGCGTTAGTTAAACTAAAAGACATAATGAGAAAGTCAGTGTTGCTGAGTGAGTTCTAGTTTTATACAAATGAATGCCGTTCAAAAATGCCAAGTTGTTGCACCCGTGCCATCCTCAGTAACAATCACCTGCCAACTAGAAACACATAAAAGTCAGCGTTGCTGAGTGAGTTCTAGTTTTATAAATAAAATATTTTACTTTTGCTTAAAACCGTTCTTTACATTCATATGCGATCGTGCATCATACGTACAAATAGATAATCTTATTATTATCTTTCATCATCATTCAATGTATGCCATCGTTATCCTTCGTTCTCATTCATTGTCTTCCTTACCGTACATTTTATACATACATCATCATCTTTCACTTCTCATCTGGACCAATGCCATATGCTATACCTGAACATTATGCACGAAGCTGGTTACTGGGCCGGAGGTCTATAAATAGACCCGGAACATTATGCACAAAGCTGACTCCAGTACCTGGGGTAAGCGATAATGGTCCGATACATATGGTCAATCACAAGGATTAGACCCTAGTGTGCATCCTTTCGGGGTAGCTAACCCGCACATAGTTGAGCTAACACCCTTCATTGGGTGTGAACCTCCTTACTTTGCTTTGCAATACTTTTCATTCCTTGTTCCATTCATTAATGCATGAATTCCTTCATTCTTCATCTATCTCTTTTCATTATCATTAACTTCCACTTTCCTTTACATAGTACTTTACATTTATTGATATTAACATACCACGTAAAGCCATAGAAATATACATAATATGGAACATAAACAAAACATACATAACATAAGCATGCATAACAACATCATTCATCATCATACAACATCAATTAATCATCATAAGACCTTATATTGTCATCATACATCACCCCCGGGGAACATCCCAAGTCTAAGCCTAAACTTCATTTTTCCTAAAATTCCAGAACATATTCTAACTCCTTAGGCACATGAGCCCTATGCAGGTGCATGACCTTTTAGGCACATGGGAACACTTAGGCGCATGGGAAACTTTTGGACGCTTGAGTACTATGTGGGCGCATGGCCAACACTTAGTCCATTTCGGCAACTTCTAGGCGCATGAGCCTGACTTTGGCGCTTGAGTACTTAGGCGTATGGGTAGTTGGGCACATGGGAACACTTAGGCAATTTTGGTATAAACCTAGGCGCATAGGAACTATTTGGGCACATGAACTTTAAACGTATGGAGAGTTAGGTGCATAAGCAACTAACTTTAACTAACAATCATAATTTTAGTCCCAAATCCAATTTTAAGATGGTCTAAGCTTAGTTCTTACATTCTAAGCAATAGAAACACATATATAACATAACCACAACATCATATACACCTAAATCACCCCCATCCAGATACACATTCGAACATACATACGAGTTCAAAAGCCCACTTATAAAAACATTCATACATGCATTTCCAGCCCCAAAATTAGTAAAAACATGTAAAAAGAAGTTATAGAATTCACCTTATGCAACTTTCAGGCAAGATTTCCTTCAAAGCCAAATGCTATTGAGTTCAACCACCTAAACACCTACCAAAACACATACCCAAACACACACAAACATAAATAAGCACATAAGCGAGGCTATAATCAGGCCAAGAACACTTAAACCATCACATTCTTACCTTGAAATATGAATTCTTCTTGTCCTTCTCTCTAAAACTCGATAATTCTCTGCTTTCTCTCTTTAGAATCCGATGAAAAGCAATGTACAGGGAATTATGGGCGGCCATGCCCACCCTTTGTACAAAATATAATAAAATTTCATCCTTTGTACACTTTTAACCCCACTTATTGTGTTTTGTTGCATTTCCTTCTTATATTCTTCTCTTTACATCTTTTTAAAATATCCGGATGATACAAAATGGGTGAAATGGCGTATGGATAAGGTGAAATGGCAGCTTGGGGTATGATGTGACAATTGCGGTAAAGTTAAATGCATTTAAAATTTTCCGACATCATTAATAAAATCTTTTCCTTTTTTAGAGTGGGGCCTAAAAGATTTTCGTTACATAGTAAAGCTTTCTTCCGAGTGTAAAAGCTTTTCCGAAGGTAATCTTCTTCCAAAGCCATCCTTACTTTAAAAGGTAAATATATCCAATTTACTTCTGAGAGTAAAAAGGTCTTCTGAATAAAGAAGTTTATTAAGCTTTAGAAATAGATTTGATATTTTATCAAATGTTTCTTCTGAGACTAAAAACTTTTCGGAAGATAAGATAAACCTTGGGGGAATTTTCTTTCGGAAGATATACATATGACATCTTTCGAGGGTTAATTTCTCTTTGGAAGAACTTACACTTAGTAAAATTTTGAAGGAATACTTTTTGTAACAGGACTTAGATTGTGTTGACAAGACGAGACTTATTTTATAAAAAGGTTTTCAAGTGAGATAGACTAATCAATGTTTATCATCCCAATAACTATAATAAGATACTTAACTCTTTGTTAATCAAATGTCTTGGTGAACAAATCAGCATATTGTTCATTTGAGGCTACTTTGTCTAGTTCAATTAGGGTTTTCTCATGAATATCTCTAATGAAATGGTACCTGATGTCAATGTGCTTTATCTTGTCCTTAACAAGATATTTTGAAATAGAGATGACACTCTTGTTGTCAATATGGATAGGAGTCTCCATGAAATTGAATCCATAATCTAACATCTGGTTTTGAATCCATAGCAGCTGAGCATAACAACTGGCAGCAACAATGTATTCAGCTTCAGCTATTGATGTCGAGACATAGGATTGCTTCTTGCATTGCCATGAGATTATCCTTCCACCAAGTAATTGACATCCTCCTGATGTTGATTTCTTGTTGATGTTGTAGCCACCATAGTTAGTATCATAAAGATTGAAGTTGTTATTCCTTGGATACCAAAGACCTAGTTTAGGTGCTCCTTTGAGGTATCTTAGGATTTTCTTGGCAGCAACTGGATGAGACACCTTTGGAGCAACCTGATATCTTGCCCAGATGTAGGTTGCAAACATGATATCAGGTCTACTTGCTATGAGATACATTAGAGATCCAATGATTGCCCTATACTGATGTTGATTAGTATCCTCCCCCTCAGAGTTAGGACAAAGATTGTGATTTCCGGGTATAGGAGTCTTTGCTGGCTTGCAATCTTTCATATCACATCTTTCTAAGATGTCATGAACATACTTAGATCGATTGATAAAGAACCCTTATTTCCTTTGTTTTACTTGAATACCAAGGAAAAAGTCCATTTTCCCAATGGAACTCATTTCCAACTTCTTCTTCATAATGCTCTCAAAGTCCTTACACATTTGGTCATTTGAGGAACCAAATATGATATCATCAACATATATTCGTATGAGTAAATTGTCTTTCCCAAACTTTCTTATGAATATAGTCTTGTCAATGGTATTTCTTGTGTAACCATTCTTTAGGAGAAACTGATATAAAGTCTCATACCACAACCTACGTTCTTGGTGCAACCCATAGAGAGCTTTATCCAATTTGTACACATAGTTGGGGTGCTGTGGGTCTTCAAATCCTAGAGGCTGGCACACATAGACTTCTTTGTCTATATCCTCATATAGAAAGGCACACTTGACATCTAGCTGGTAGACTATAAAGTCTTTGGATGCTACATAAGCAAGAAAGATCCTCACTACCTTAAGTCTTGTAATAGATGCAAATACATCAATGTAATCAATTCCCTCTTTTTGCATGTACACTTGAACTACCAATCTTGCCTTGTTTTTGATGATCAAGCCTCTATCATCTCTCTTGTTCCTGAATACCTATTTTGTGCCTATTGGTACTTGACCGGATGGTAGTGGACATAGGTTCCAAACCTTTAGTCTATTGAAATAAAGAAATTCCTCTTGCATTGATTCAACCCAACTACTATCTTTCAAGGCTTCTTCTACTTTCTTTGGCTCCATTTGTGATAAGAAACATGAGTACAAGCAAACATCCCTATTGTGAGTTTGTCTCCTTGTTCTCACGCCTTTAGAAACATCTCTAATGATGTTCTCAGCTCGGTGAGTATTGTGGATCCTAAGCCTAGGAATTACATCCAGTTGTATGGATAGATCCAAATTGGACAGGTTTTGCTCAGGGACCTGAACACTTGGTCCAACTGACGTCTCACATTCATTTAATGAGGAGTCATTGAATGAAGGTGAGACAACATCAATATCAATTAGTTGTGGAGCAGTATTAACAATTGCTTTTTCCTTCAAAATGCTGCTTCCATCAACTTGGTGTTGTACATTGTCACTGGATGAGTTTTAAGGCTCACTTTGTTGACAACTTGTTGAAACTCCACTTGTTCTTGAGATAGTTATACTGTTATATCTTCCAATTTTGTGAGCTTGATATTCAGTATTTCTTGGAGAACTTGGAAGAGATCTGGTAACTCAAATAGTTGGTTAGAATCAGAATCACTTTGAGTACGTGTTCCAGCTGAAACATTCTCACAAGAAGGTTTAGAATAGTTTTTAAACAATTCTAAATCGAAGATATGATAAGGTCCATTCCTCCTATCTCAAGGAGTGTGCTCATTAACAACATTTTTGGATGATACCTCAAATTGTTGATTTTTAATGTTGTAAACTCTATAGGCAATAGAGTTAGAGGAATATCTAACAAAGATAACATCATCCAAATTACCCTTTGTGTTAAGTATGGTACACCTGCTACCAAAGGACCTAAGAAAGCCAATGAATGGTGGCCTCTTGTTCCATAGCTCACAAGGAGTCTTTCCATGTGGCTTAGCTACAAGAACTCTGTTCTGCACATAGCATGCAGTACAAATTGCCTCTGCCTAGAATGTTAGAGGCAACTTTGAATCATCTAACATGGTTCGAGCATCCACAATAAGTGTCCTATTTCTCCTCTTAGCAACACCATTTTGTTGAGGATTTCTAGGAGCACTATACTGTATGACAATCCCTTTTGTGTTATCGAATGAGTCAAGAAATTTCTTAAACTCAGTCTCTTGATCACTTCTAATAATCTTAACCTTGTGATCAATTTGGTTTTCTAATTTAAGAATAAAGGATTTTAAAGTTTCAGTAGTTTCATCTTTAGTTCTTTAGAAGAATACCCATGTAAATATCGTAAAATCATCAACAATCACAAAGCAATATGATTTCCTTCCAATCCTCATTACACTTGTGGGACCAAATAGATCCATGTGCAATAAGTGTAATGGAGTAGTGATAGAGTTTACTACTTTGGGTTTATGATATGCTCTATTTTGCTTTCCTTTCAGACATGCAACACAGTTATATTTGCAGAAAAATTCATTTTTAGGCTAACCATGTTCCAAGTTATTTTTAACCAATTTATTCATGGTTTTAAAATTTACATGACATTTTTGTTTATGGCATAGAGTTGACTCATCACCATCTGCTTTGGAAAGAAAGCATGATACTTCACTCAATGAGGAAGCATTGTTCATATCCAGCATGTACATATCCCCTTTCCTGGGAGATCTAAGAAGCATTAATTCCTGAGGAATTGTCATCCTGGGTTTGAGGATAATGCACTCATGTTTTTTGAAAAGCATTTGGTGCTTTTAATCACAAAATTGATAAACACTTAAAAAATTGCGTTCAAGTTGCTTGACATAGTTCACTTTTTTGACTCTTAACTTGCTATTGGATACACTTCCTCTGCCAAAAATGTATCCTCCAACCTCACCTCCAAATTAAATAAGAGCTCCATCAAAATATTGAAATTGTTGAAGAAGAGATCTGTTCCAGTCTTGTGCCTAATCTTGCTTATGATTTTTTTGATTATGTTATGTTTATGCAAAAAAAACTCGAATATACCTAATCTTGCTTCTCATCTTATTCTCGGCCAGAAAGAACTACACCTTTTCTAAGGTGTAATCAAGCGACGATAATACAAAGACACTCGTATTTCACAAATGAAACGACCTCACCAAAATAGGAGTGAATGCATTACTTTGGTGATGACTTTCAATCCACGACTATTGTTTTCATGAAATTAAACCATTAAGATAGAAGTGATATCCTTAACTTAATGGCATTTTCACTCATCTCATTCTTGTGGACCCTTACCAATGAGTTAGGATTAATTTCCTTACCTCAGTGGATAAGTACCAACCACGTTGAGGGAACAACACCATCAAGTTAGGAGTGATATCCACATCTTGGTAACTAGTCCCATTCCTTGATTTTCATTCTCACCAAAGTCTTGAGATTTTGATTGACGAGGGACGTGTAGTAACTGGAAGGGCAAATACCGTTACCCGACTTGTCGGCAAGAGTATTCCGAACCATTAAGCCAAAGCATGATTCCCGAACTCAAAAGAAGTCTTGACTACTTTGGATTAGTCTTAGTTCTAAAATTGGAACATTTCAAGCCTTAATCGAATCTCTTTTATGTTTGTATTTATTTTATGCATTTATGCTTTGATCTTTTTTCCACTCTTCAAGCTCGAATTATCCGAATCGCGCAAATATCTCAACCAAAAATGCTAATAATCAAGAACCAACAAAAACTTAAAAGATTTCATTTTTGTTTATCTAATTTTTTTGTGTGGTTATACAATTCATTATGAGGACCGATTTGAAACCTACTTGCTTAAGTGTTATGCTATCATGCTCTAAATATGCAAAATTATGTTAAACACTATTGATCAAGTCTCATCATTCTCTTTGACCTACATTTTAGATGTCTTCAAAATCCCATAGAAGCTCTAAGCAAAGTTCCAATAAGAAAATGGTCGCTTTCATGGCCAAGCAAATGGCTCAAGTTATTCCCGATATTGTTAAGCAAATCAATGCCACCCCTAGCCCAAACATGTCAGTTGAATCCCAAAACCTTACTCCCAAAACCTTAGCATTTTACTATAAGCACTTCAAGTCATGTAGCCCCGAACCCTTCACGGTTGAAGAGGGTGCCTCCAAGATGATTGAATGGTTTGATAGCATCGAAGTTACTATCATCAATAGTGAATGTCCCGACGAGCTTCGGACTCGTAGTGCCACCGATGTCTTCATTCGAGGGCACTTTAATAGTGGAAAAATGAAAGGAGCACTCATGGAAACAAGGTCGCGTTCGCCCTACCATGTGAAAAAGTGAAGCAACTCATGATAAATGAGTTTTGCCCTCCTCATGAAATCCAAAGTCTTGAAGAGGAATTTTGGAACCTCAAACAAATTGGAGGTGAAAACTTGACTTACACCATTCGCTTCAAGCAACTTAGTATCCTTATCCCTCACTTGGTCAACACCATTGATCGAGCCATAGCTAAGTACATAAAAGGCCTTCCCCATATTATCCGTGACTCTGTCACCATAGCCAAACCATTCTCAATTGAGCAAGCCATCCGATTAGCGGCTACATTGTCCAATAACCATGTAAAAGACAGATCTTTTTCTCTTAAAGGCTCCATTAAAACTGCCCATCAAACCATCTCCGAAACACACCCGAGGAACCTAAAGACACAAAAACCCTATCAAAACACCTATCATGATAAGAAACCCAAGTTTCAAAGCCACAACTATGCCATGACAACACCACCAACCCAAGCTCCCATCCACCCGAACCAAGAACCACCCAAGAAAGCCTACACCGGTATGTTTCCCAAATGTGTCGACTGCCAATACCACCATCCACCCACCACTCTGTGTCATCAATGCACAACATGCAACCGTTATGGACATTTTTCCTCATCAAGCCGAAATGGTCCAGTATTGATTATGGAACGTGAAGATCAAATCAATATCAAATAACCACATCTTCTCCCGGAACATTCCTCTAACAAATTTCAGGAAGAAATTCCCTAAAGTAGGGGAGACTGTAACGTTTTATAGTTTCCATTTACCTTTTTTTAAATTGTAATCTTTCTCTTTATTCAATCCTTGTAATGTCAAGACTTGATCATAGTGTAAATATTTTTTTATATTATTCTTATTGATTATATGTTTGTTTAACAATTAAACAATTACGCATACTCATTTTAATGCAAAACCAAGCAACTTATCGAGACTAATATTCTTTCAGAAAAATATTTATAACTTTTATCTTTTTATGGTTCATATGTTAAAATACTTATACTTAATCAGGAGTTTTTGATGCAATTTGATTAAAAAATTAAGTTGAGGGGTTGAAATTAAAACTTCAAATTTTCCCACCACTCATCTCCCCAACTACATTCTTAACTGCCTAATCATAATTTTCATCTATACATACTAACTTAAATCTCTTCCTAATAACTTTTATCACTCTAACCTCTCTCTAAACTTTCTTAATCTATCCAAGAACTCCATCCTTTTTGCAAGAAATATTCAAGAACAACTTGTAAGTTTTGTTTGTTTATTTATTTATTTATACTTTCTTTCTTACTTTCTTCTTCATTTTCTTTACCACTTGGAACAACCTCTAAGAAATAAGCACTTAGTCACCAAGGTGACACAAGTACGGTAAACCCCCATTTTTGAGGTCCAAGTTGGAAATATTATAGTTGACTCTTTCATACACGTGTTCTTGTCTTGTTTTTTAGCCTTTTACATACTAAACCAAGTCACTAACAACTTTAATGTTGGAAGGTTTGTGCTGAAGTTATATTTTAGAAATTTTAAGGCTTTTACACCATATTCTTTCATCTTTACAAAACACTAAGTGATCTACAACTCAAAAAGTGGATGAAACCAAACCGAGCCTTCAACCTATGTTGAAAGGCTTGTGTTATGGTATGAAATGGTGATTTTGAACCTTGGTTTTATAACTAATCTATCCACCATACCCCACTTGAACACTTACTCTAACTAGTTGGTTTACTTTAATACTTTCATTTATGTACTCATGACCATCCGAATCACCTTTAAGTGGAGATTTTATGCAATGGTCACAATCTTGAGGTTTGTGGATATCCCCACCACTAATACATGACTTATATTAATATAACACTTGAGGTTTGTGAATTACCCTACCTCTAATGCATGACTTATATTTGTATCTATATAATACTTAGTCAAAACCAAACCGTAACATCAATCAAACCATGGTTGAATATTATGTGTTAAGGTAGACATTATACTAATCTTATGATTCCTTATTTTGAACTTCCAATGAGTGACCAATACTCATAAAGAACAAATACAATACATGGTGTCCAAATGTAACACCCGATTTATTTTTTTTAAAAGTTATTAAAGAAAGAATAAAAGTGAAGGAAAAGAAAGAAAGGTTATAAAACCTAAGTTGAGGGGTAAAAAGTGTCCAAAAGGACAAAACTTTGAAAGTTTGGTGAATAAAGGTGATGTGGCCGCCCATTGTGTCTTACACTTCACTTTTGTCATCGTATTTTAGAGAGAGAGAGAGAAGAGAAGCTGAAAGCTTTCGGGTCTTGAAGAACAAGAAGAAGAAATCGAATTCAAGGTAAGAATTCAGGGTTTTGTGATGCTCTTAACTGGCCTATGCCTCGGTTGTATGCTTATGTGTGTTTATGTGTTCGGGTGTGTGTGTTTTTGGTGGGTGTTAGGTGTTGAACTCATAGCATTCGGGTTTGAAGGAAGTCATACTTGAAGTTGCAAGAGGTGAGTTCTAAAACCCCCTTTTTACTTGTTTTAAACTGATTTGGGGCTGGAAATACATGTATGAACATTTTTATAAAAAATGGGTTTTCACCCGTATGTATACGTGTATGTGTTTGCGGGTGGGGTTTTATTTGGTAGTTATTATGATTATGATTATGTTATGAATGTGTTTCTATTGCTTAGAATGTAAGATTTAAGCTTAGAACATGTTATATGATGATTAGGGACTGAATTTTGTTGTTTATGGGTGACTTAGACTACCTATGCGCCGAAATAGTGCCCCATGCGCCCAATGGTATAAACTGTCTAAGTAGTCCCATGTGCCCAAATAGTGTCCATGCGCCTAGAATTAGGCTGAAATTGACTAAGTGTCCAAACGCCCAGACAACCCATGCGCCTAGGTACCCATGCGCCAGCTTAGTGCCCATGCGCCTAGAATTTGCCCAGAATTGGTTAAGTGTTGCCCATGCGCCCTAATAGTGCCCATGCGCCTAGAATTTTCCCATGCGCCTAAGTGTTCTCCATACGCCTGAAAGACTATGCGCCCCAATAGTGCTCATGCGCCTAAGACTTAGATTATTTTTCTGATTTTTTTGGGGAAAAAGGTGAGATGTAGGATTTGACTTGGGATGTTTTCGGGGGTGAAGTAAGTTGACTTTTGATGATGTATGGGGTATTTTATGGCATCAATGATGATTTTTATGTCACGTATGATGGCGCCTTGTATGGTGATGTTTTGTATGATTTTGTTTATGTTCCTTGTTATGTATGTTTATTTTCCCTGGCTTTATGTTGAATGTTTATGAAAGAAATGAAAAGTATGATTTAACGTAAAGTGGAAAATAATGAAAAGAGGAATGTAAAGAAAGAATGCATGCATTAATGAAAGTGAAAGTAAAGAAAGTCTTGCAAGCAAATGTATGGAGGTGCACGACTCTAAAATGTCATAAGCTCAATTGTGTGTGGTTTAGCTAACCCATAAGGATACACGCTGGGGTCTAGTCTTTGTGACTAACCAGTTGTATAGTACATGGATGATAGTGGATACTCACCCCGATGCAGGTGTCAGGCTATGTGCGTTATATAAGTCATTTATGATCTTCGGCACAGTACCCGCTATATGCATATGTTTGGGGTGCTGTATATAGATGGGATCTTTGTCGTTTTCCCTGATGTTGGTTCCAGGCTATGTGCGTTATAAAAGTCATTTATGATCTTCAGCCCAATACCCGCTTTGTGCATACGTTTGGGGTATAGCTGACGACACTGATCTTGAAAGAAGTAAAGAATGAAAGTTATAGAACTGTAAAAAAGATAATAATGATATTATCTTTGTGTACGTATGATGTGTGATCATGTACGAAAGTATAGAATGGTTTTGAAAGAAAGTAAAGTGTATTTTATTTTAAAACTGGAACTCACTCAACAACGCTTACTTTTATATGCTCCAGTTGGCAGGAAATGGTTGCTGAGGATGGCACGGACGGCTACTTGGCTTGTTTTGGATGACATCCATTTTGTATAATGTTTTTGTGATGTAATGCAACAAGTTATTTTGTAATCAGTTAACGATGTATTATTTTGTAAAAGCAATTATAATGAAATGAAATGGTTGTCTAAATTGTCTCCGATGCAATGTTTAATTATAGTTAATGTAAATTTATGTTTTATGTGTGATGATTGACCAACTGTGAGTGTCCCGGGAATGGGGCCTTACACCAAATAAGTGTCTAAGTAGTATATACTTTCATGTACTCTCATATTTATAAATTTCATATACCTTCCAATTGCTAAAATCTCAAATCTGAATCCTAATGTTACACACTTTTGTTACCTTTAGGGTGACTTTGGTAACTCAATCCTTTGAGCTCATTCATCTATTCTTATGGATTCTAACCGCCAAACTATGAGTCATACTTCACTCCTTTTGTTTTAACACTATTTGGGTTGCAACATGTATCAATTATCAAATACACTCAATTATTCATTCAATCAAAATCATTTTAAAACTCAATTCCTATGAACATGCTTAGTTGTTATACTATTTGTGAATACATTCTAGAATAAATTATCTTACAAGCAATCTAAACCACCCTTAACATGTATAATGCTATAGGACTAGCACATCTACCCTAATATGATGGGCCTGTGTGAAGTTATTCAATCTTTACGGTCTTGATCATTTTTAATGCCAAGATTATGCTAGTGGAAACTTTGATTTTATTATTGGCTTTGCATGCTACCAATATACAAACTTTAGTATACTTTTCTCATGTTGAATTAAGATTTATTCACTATTATGCTATGTATTCAAACTTGTATGCTCACTAACATATTCATATATTGACCAATATTTTATACATGTTGCAGGAAATACGTGAAGCTTTATCAAGAAATTGAATTGGTGGACTTAGAAACACACCAAATCTATCATTCTGTTATGTTTGTCTTAGACTTGTATTTCTCAAAATTATTGTAGGTTTATTTGAAGCATTGTAATATTATATTGATGAATAGAAATGAAATTCAATCTTAAATTATTGTCAGTTTAGTTATAAAATGTCTTTGAACAATCTATCATTTCTCGCAACTTGATGTTTCCGCCATCGGTTGGGTGTGACATCCAGCTTGTACATATCCCCTTTCCTGGGAGATCTAAAAAGCACAAATTCCGGAGGAATTTTCATCTCGGGTTTGAGGATAATGCACTCATATTCTGTGAAAAGCATTTGGTGCTTTTGATCACAAAACTAAGAAACACTTAGTAGATTGTGTTCAAGTTGTTTGACAAAGTGTACTTTGTCGACCCTTAACATTCCATTGGATACACATCCTCTGCCAGAAATGTATCATCCAGCCTCACCTCCGAATTAAATAGGACGTCCATCAAAATGTTGAAATTGTTAAAGAAGAGATCTGTTCCCAGTCATGTGCCTGGAGCATCCACTGTCTACAATACACATATTGTTATTCTTGTCATATGGATGTCCCTACATATAAGGTGAAGAAAGTTAGTTGTTATTAGAAACCTAAGCCTTATTTCTATTGGGCTTTTCTAATGATGAGAATTTTATTGAACCAAAATGTATGCATGGGGTTTAATAGATGTTGGTGAAGAAGAGGTTTGGGTTGCAACATCTTCTTTGATCTTCCATTCCATCCCTTGGCTGATGAACGAAGTTGAACTTGTTGAAGCCTGAGTAGAATGGTATTCTTCCGAAGCTTCTCTCTTTTTGGAAGAAGCCTTCACAATCTTTTCTTCTGAAGTAGTCTTCTTCTCAGATGGTTTCAAGGGAACTTTCTTGTTCTTTTGAACTTTCTTAGCTTTAACTTCCGAAAATATATTCCCTCGAAAGAATGAGTTTCTTCCGAAAGCAACTTTGCTTCAGAAACAAGGTTTCCCTTCTTTATCACTTGAACCATGTGGTATGTAAGGCCTCGTTCCCGAGAAGCCTCATAGTTGGTTAATCATAGCATAAAATCATTTTAATAACAAAACAATGCAGCAGAAATAATTAGACATTCATTTAAAACTTGGAAATCATATTGTACTCATACATTTGTCCTTCGTTTGTAAATAAAACATAGCAAATTTTCTTGAATTACAATAAAAGATTTCACAAACAGGAATGCCATCCATAGCTCTCCAAGTAGCCCTCAGGTTCCATCCTCAGCGTCAGCAATTTACCTGCCAACTATTAGGCATAAAAGTCAGTTTTGCTGAGTGAGTTCTAGTTTTAGTTACTATAAGAAAATATAGACTTTATCCATCATATAATGACCATGCATACATCATAATACATAACATTTGCGTCTTAATAAGCATGTTCATTGTCTTTCATTATTTCATTATCTTTCACTTCATCATCAACGAGATTGCACAAAACAAGAGCTCCATGTTGATCGACAACGAATATTGATCCCCGTTGGTACACATTATCATGGTAGCTAACCCCCGATAATTGATCCACACTACAAGGCACATAGCCCGCTCATGAATACGGATCAATCATCATACATCAGACTAACGTAAGTGAAGTCTATCATAGTGCTTGCAAGACTTTTCATTATCAAACGGGCCCGAGGGTAACATTCATTAAGTTTCACTTTTTATTGATATCATCTTCCACATTAATATATAATACTTAACTTAATAAGTACACAACATGGTAAGTACTAGTCATCATATAACATTACCGACTCTCTGCGGGACAGCGGGGGTTCGAGGGCGGTATCCCCTGACAGCGGGTAACTAGGGGTAGCTGCCCATAGTGGTGTCTAAGGGGCAACGCCCCTGGCTGGGGTCACGCTGCCAGGTCAGCGTGAAATTTTTTTATTATTAAACTTTCGTATATCACATTTCGTTATAGAAAAATCAATCTTCCTGTTAAAACCTTAGAAAATTTCGGTCATTTAAAAACGTATATTTAGAATGCATAATAACCCCAAAACATGGAAAAACTTACAAATAAGGGGATCTAGAACTAACCTGGATACCGTGAGAAATTTCTAAACTAAGCTTTCTAGGCTAGGATCACACAACACAGCTTGTAGATAAGTTAACACTTAAAGTGGTTAATTTCTGTCTAAACTCGCTGCTAATTTTGCGGCCAAAAAAGCAGTTTCGCTGCCAGTTTCACTACTAGTTTCACATGACAGTTTTGCCTAACTTTCGTTGGGCTGGTTTGTAGAAAACCCAAGTTTCATAGCTTAGATATGCAAATTTGTTGGATGCACAGACAGTTTCGCCGATCGCATAAAAATTACGAACTAGCCTATTTTTAACCCAAAATCACAACTTTTTACGTCCAATCTCTTAGTTTATCATCCAGAGGCTATATCTAAGCTTTTTTACATGTTTTCATATGTAAAAAATGCAACCTTTATGCGATTCTTTGCAAGTTTTCAAAACCCAAAGCCCTAGAATTTGGGTTTGATCTATAGAATGGTTTAAAGACTGATTCTTACCTTGATTTGTTGCTCATTTCTTATGGTTTGATGCTCCAACACCCAGATCTTCAATCTCTTAACCTTTGAAGTTCCAAATCTTGTTTTTTCTTCACTTTCTCTCTTTACTTCCTCTCTATACTTTCTCTCTCTAATAATTTGGGAGGCTAGGGTTCAAATGAGGGAGATGGTGGCTAGTTAAATGTGTTAAAGGGTTGGTTATGGGTCCTTAATCACTTAGGCTCTTGCCCATAATCCTAATTTAGCCCATAACCCATTTCATTCCTTTATTAAATACCCACTAATTAAGCCCATTATGCTCGATGACTCGTTTTAATTTTTCGAGGTGTTACATGGTAAGGTCCAAATGTGAAACCATCCTTGACTTCTTCTTTCTTAACATTATTTGCATAATGTGTGCTTACAGGATTGTAGTAACAATCTTTAGCCATTTTGTTTTTGCAGACCACATATTATGCGTGCAATGTTAACTTTTTAGGAATGTGAGGATTGCTGTTTCTTGTTTTTCTAGTTTTTATCAGCAATCTTTCCATTTAACTTCTGATCCTTTTGTAGGATAGTTATGCTGGTATTACACATCCTTCCTGGATTAGAGTTTCCAACCACCTGAAATCTAGTTAAATGAACACACCCTTTTGCTTTGGGTCAATTTTCATCTTGGACTCAGCCACTTTCTTAGTAGTTTTGCTTGCCTAGGTTGTCTAATACTAATAATAGGATCTAGTGTTGATACATGTGTACCTTGATTCTGATCTTAATGTAATATGTCTTTATTATCTTACACATATGTAATAGTTAGGTACTTAATGAAATGAAAATGTTTGGTTGTGTTTATAATGTTTAATATTTCATTAATGAGTTGTTTAATGATTATCGAATTGATTATATAGGTTTGTGGTTTTTTGAACTAATATAAATAACATAATGATAATGAATACATTGAAACTTAGTAATATGAAGTTATCATGCGAATGACCCATGCTAATGGACCATACACATGAACAACTTCATGCGAATGACTCAGTCGCACGACTAAACCAGGAGACTGGATCAGTCGTACGATTGTGACATGAGATTGACTCAGTCGCATGACTGAACACTCAGTCGTGCGAATGGATCAACCACATGGCTCAATCGCACGATTGAATCATGCTAATGGTTCAGTCGCTCGAATGAGCAACCCTAACCTAAAAATACCACCTAATTCGTGGAAAAACAAAAGCATTGAATACACTTCGACTCCAGACGTACCCTAGCCGTCCAGAGACCTCTAAGAACCTGTTCCAAGTTCATAGATCGTAGTAGATCGATTCCTAATCGTTTGTAATGTTTAGATTCAATACATAATTGTTTCTACGTGCGTTCGCACTGATTGGATCGCCAATCAAATAGGATTCCGCACTATTTGATTTGGTATACACGTTAATTAGTTACT
>BJCM01166167.1:0-11857 GCA_018326385.1 Flaveria bidentis | reverse complement strand
GTTACGCATACGTAACACGATGTTACGAATGCATAAGTAGTCGTTTTCTTTAGTTTATTTATTTTATAACAAATATGATGATCTAGTTTTTCAATCCAAAATAAAGAAAATAACACATTTGATTATTTAAATTTCTATTAAATATAAGAGAGATGTGCGAGAAAAATGTAGGATGAGAGTAAATTTAGGAATTTTGTTAATTATACTTGATAGTTACTAAGTTAATGATTTTGTGTTGTTCCTAATTTGCCCTTAATGCATATTTAAACCCTAATAATCTTTTATTTAATTACTAAAATGCCATTAATTAATCTCAACCATACATCAAAAAGATCAATGGTGAATAAGTGGTTTTCTTGGTTTTCAATTATAATATGGTTTTCATTGGAACCCTCCCCTATATATATATATATACATATATTATATAGGGGTATATTCTTCTGCTTATTATTTTGTTGGACGGTGTTTTACAGGTAAGAGGACTTTACCGAGGTGCAACACCATCTTTTGTAGGAATGGCCATTGAAAGTTCACTTGTTTTTGGTATTTATTCCCAAACAAAGCAAGCACTTCAGGTCCTGAAATTATAGTTGATTTAATAAATAATCTTTTTAGTTGTTCAAATTTTATCTTCTATTTATTTAACCTGAAATTTTCTTATTTAAGGGAGGAGATTACAATAGGAAGCCCGAGCCCCATACAATAATTCCTTCAGCAGCTTTTGCTGGATCCATTATCAGCTTTGTATTGTGTCCATCAGAGTTGGTGAAGGTAAATTCTTCTAGAAATTTAAAATCATTATAGTTTTGCAGTTAATGTTGTGACACTTTTTTCCAGTGTAGGATGCAAATTCAAGGTACTGATTCTGTGGTTTCATCCTATCATAAATACAATGGTCCTCTAAATTGCGCGATTGAGACCGTAAAAGCTGAAGGGGTAAGAAATTTATGCTAACTGTCACATTAATTGAATGCATGTAATAATATTGACCAATTATTCTTGAATGGACCGATATGGGTTTAGTTGGTCAAACTAAAAACATTAGATTGAAAAAAAAACGAGTCAAATGGATTGGAAGCATAAAACCTCTTAAATTGTTTTTAGTTTTAAAAGTAAATTATCAGTGATACTCAAGTCATAACACCCTAGTTCTCTCTGAAAGGTTAAAAATATTACTAAAATATGTTTGGGGCTAAACTAATTTGTTACAAAAGTTCACTCATTTTGAGCCGTTATCAGTGTTGCAAAAATCGGCGGTAGGCGTCGATTAATCGCAAATCGGGAGTCCACCTTGGCGATTTCACGTAATCGGAGGCACTAATCGGTAACCGGTCAAAATCGGACCTAGGCGGTCTTAATCGGCCAAAAATCGGTGATTCCGGCGACTTTCAAAAATTCCGGCGAAAACTTGGAAAATCCGGCAAAAAGTTAGAAAATCCGGCCAAATATGTATATTTATATATAAAACATAACTTTTTTTATTAAAATTACATACTAAAATGTGTGTATTTATATATAAAACTAAAAATTATATATGAAAATTTCAATCCGACTAATCCTAATTAATCCCTAGTCCCTACCTCGCCGCCCGACTAGCGCCTAGCGATTTTTACAACATTGGCCGTTACCCAAGGTGATCCCCTGCTAATTCTATCAAATTACAATTAGTTAAATTGTTAATATATAACTAAGCCCATTACGTTAATTCGCGATGCGCATAGGGTTTAGTTTAGTCTCCGATTACATATTACGTGGTTTAGAAAAGTGCGAGGTGCTTCAAGGCGTTTAGGTCCCACAAGCCAAGGCGCGAGGCACTCAGTATTTATGGATTACTTATATCATATAGATAATGTTTTAAGTTTTTGATTTAACACACTTACTATATGGTATCTATTTAAATAAATACAAAGGAAGCTCATGGTACAACTAGAAGAACCTTATGTATAACCAAAAGAAGCTTTTTGTACAACCAAAAGAAACTTTTATACAACCAAAAAAAGCCTAACCCTACGTAGTACCTATGCATGAGGTACAAGTAGTTTATGTAGTGACTCACCAAACAACACACCCAACTCATGGTTTAAAGCTTATGAAGCATCATTCTAATAGAATCAAAAATCTAAAGCCCTGGTTATAAAACCGACTCTTGATGTGCGACGCAACCCTAGATTCCATGATTCGCACGTGCGGCGACGACAAAACATAAATCAAATGGAATCTTCGTCTTATGACTTCCCATTCCCATTTTTTACAACTTTGTGTGTACGCCGTTAATATTTTGGCTTGATTCACTAAGGAATAAATTGGTTGCTTTTGGTGGATCGCTTTCTCCTCCCTTATCAAATAAAGTAGCCTAGTCGAACGTGCTAGGCACACTCAAAGCTTAAAGGTTGAGTCGGTCGTTTGCACGTAAGGTGCTTAAATAGCGAGGGCGGGAGACATGCAAGTTGCATAGTGTAACATGCCATTTGTATCGGTTTTAAACGTGATTAGGTCGATTTAGGCTACTTTAAGATGTTTCGGACCCTTAGTCCAGATTGCTTTTTGGCAAAAATTGTTTGTATTTCCCTAGATTTATTATGCCTGTGCACCAATGGACACATGGTGTTATTGGTGCATTGCACGTGTGGTGGCGCGCGGCTTTGTGGTCTTTGACTACGTAATAGGAGGTGGTGCAACAACCTCTCTCTAATTGAAGATATATAAGGCTCAAGTTTTCTTCTATGTGTTGATTCTATCATAGAATATTAGTTTATATGCTAGGTGAATGACTTATTACACCATTGATTCATTAGTTTAGTTAATCTAACCTAATTTTACAAAATAGGTTAGGAAGTTAAACAAGTTCACAAGTGGGCTGTGATATAAACTTTGTTTATACTCTAATACTATACTTGAATGAGATACACCGCTTTGTTTCTTGCTCTTCCATTAAACAAGATTACCTTTTTACTTTTCCAATAAACAAGATTACCTTTAATAAGAACACAATACCAAGTAGTAGATCATATGTGTTTGCAGTGTTGCAAAAATTGCGACTAGCCTCCAATTAGTTGCCGGTTAGTCGCTAATCGGAGGTTAGCCGCTTCGATTTCACCAAATCGGAGGTGCTAGGCGGTAGTCGGTCAAAATCGGTCAAAGCCGGACCAAATCATCCTATTCGGTGGTGTTCCGGCGATGATAACCGCTGGATTTTCCCATTCCGGCGCCTGATTTGTAGATTCCGGTGAGGATGTGCGACCAGAATGACGGAAAGCAGGACTGTCCAGGACTGTCGGTGATGGAGCGATGGAAGGGAACAGTATGTTCTATTTTAGGGTTAGATTATTTTATTAAGTTTTTAAATTTTTACATTTAACCCCCTTAATATCCACCAATTTACAAATTATCCCCCAAACTTGCAAATTGTTTTATAAAAAAGTATAAAATTATATATAAATTTGCAAAATTATACATAAAAGTTTGATCCGATTAATTCCTAGTCCCCGCCTCATCACCCGACTAGCGCCTAGCGATTTTTACAACACTGTACGTTTAGGCTCTCCATCATAATCAATCTGACTCTATGTGGCAACCATGGTTTTGATATAGAATGCCACAACCTTGAGTGCTCGTATTTAAGAATGTGACAGACAACATTATAATGTGAGGTTTTTTGGGATGCCATAAACTGACTTGCCACCCCCACTCAAAAAGCTATAATAGGTCGAGTAATGGTGAGATTGTTTAGCTCTTTAACATTTCTTTTATACTATCCTATTCATCCTCTTTCAACTTAATCATCCGTAAAATCCAGAGTCTCTTTGCAAATCTACCTTGTTCGGTAATATCACTACCTTGGTATTAAGATTGGTCTTTAGTAGTAACTACCATCGGTATAGTTGTGGTGTACAACATAAACTCTTACATCAGTACTAACTTTCCTTCAACATTAACATTCATGGTATTTGGTCATTAGTCCTTTATGATCCAATAACAATATTTATTTCACTTTCTAAAGCATGAGGTTGGGACTCATCAAACCACGCACGCAACTCATAGAATAGCATCCTAGTGAGGATAATGGGCCTGGTTGATATCACCATATAAAAGAAAATAGGAAGTTACTGATGTTAACATTTTAGGGTTTTGTTGTTTCGGGGGCCAAGAGTGGTCTCGCAGTCTTCACACTCATCCTCTTACTTAACAACCTTCATTTTTAATTTCACCACCCTTAATTTCAATGTAGATGAGAAATTCGAAACGAAATGAAGCAACATTCTGGTAATGTAGCTGCCTCAAGTGATTTAACTCATTTTAGACCGCCTCTTTAGTCACTGTGCATCACCCTCTTTAGGGTTTTCTCTGCCTCTTTGGTTGCTCACTCATGAGGCGTGCTTTTGAGGTTGGGAAGTTAAAGTTCCTTGGAAGTTGGAACTTGGTTTCAAAAGAAGGATCGAGGCTAACTATATACTTTTTCAGGGTTTTTTAAATGTGAAGGAATATGTTTGTCAATGAAAGTGTTTTTTTGGGTGTATTGAGTGATTAAGGTTTTGTTGAAGGAAAAGCTTGTGATGCACTTGTGATATCTAATCTCGTAACCATTAAACAATATTATGCTTCCTTCGATTTGACCGAGGAACAAAAAAACATAAAACAATAAATATGCTTCGTTCGATTTGACTATCCAAACATGCTTCGTTCGATTTGACTATTCAAACTTTTGCTAGCAAATAATATTATGCTTGATTGTCATCCATATTTTGTTTGATTATACTATCCATAGTTTGCTTGATACTTTATGGTTCTTGATTCTTGGAATTTATGTTAAGACCTTGCGACCATAGTCGTTGCCAATGTTTCAAGGCTAGCAAGCGACACTCTCTTGAATCCATAGATCTAAGATATGACGTAAGTAGATATCAATAAAAAGAAAAGAAAGCAAAACCGGTGACCATAGTTAGGTGGCGGTCTCTTGGATCCATAGATCAGGAGATAAGATCTGTAGATCTAAAAAGAATAGAAATATTTAATCAAACCACAGTTTGAGATCGGTGGCCATGGACCGTGGTCCTTTATGTGGGCTAAAACACCGAAAAACGAACAAAAATAAAAAGAACAAAGAAACATAGTGAGTGCTTCAAATTGGGAGTCATAATCCAGAAACAAACCAAAAGAATGAATGTGAACGAAGCAAGAGAATGGATATGGGTAATAAATTTGAATCCTCAACCGATAACAAAACTTTATTCAACATAAACTAGAAAATAGATAATAAACGAAACATAAGACAAAGGTAGGACATGGCGGCGGAGGTGGCGGCGGTGGCGGCACACCACCTTGTCTAGAATTTGAACCTGGTGGCGACGGTTAGGGTTTGTATGTTTTTGTGGTGGTGTGGCGGAGAACATGGTAACCAGAACCCTAAGGCTCTGATACCATGTAAGATGGTAAAATACTAAATTGAATATTATTGATAAGTTTGGTTACAATATATAAAGAATATAATGTAAACCCTAAAATCTAACTGGGCCCATGGGCTCACCCTATTACACTAATAACCCTAATAATATTGTATAATAGGTGAATCATTTCATGTTGTCTCAATGAACCTCACACTGGAATATTGTTAGTCATATTCTAAAGTATGTGAAGTGTACATTAGGCAGTGCTATCTAATATCAAAATCATTGCACCACAACATAGAACAATTCATAAATGTTGACTACGGTGGAGCTTTTGGGGTTCTTGTCATTGTCAAATATAATAATATTACCTTTTGGAACAGTGAGATCCAAAGTGTTTTCTTGTTGAACTGTACATTCCAAATACTAGGGTTGTGGCACAAACCACTTGTGAACTCATTTTGCTACATAATCTTCTTGGTGAGATTGGGTTATCACAATCTAAATCAACAAACTTATGGTGTGATTGAGTAACTAATTCAATGTTCCATGAAAGAACAATACAAAAATAAGTTGATTGTCATTTTTCTTGGATGTTGTCACTAAAGCCTAGGAATCTGATTAATTACATTTGTAACAGGCTAGGCATAATAAATTAAATTTATTCTCCAACTTAAGGGTGAGTGTCAGGCTCTGAATATATAATTAAGCCTGGTGTGCTATAGGGTTGAATCAGTTTATGTTTTATAGATAATATATTATTGTGTCCAACTACACAATTGAACTTGTGAACTTATGGGCTATACTTTTTCCAGGTTAAGGGTCTATTTAGAGGGGGTATGGCAACTCTATCAAGGGAATCTGTTGGAAATGCTGTATTTTTTAGTACATATGAGTATTTGAGGCATTCTTTGCATTTACAACTCAAAGATTGTTTATTCGATCACAAATATTTGGTCGATGTTGGAATTGGAATTGTGAGTGGTGGTCTTGGTGGTATAGCGGTACGCTTAATAATCATGACAATATCATTAGTATTTTTTTTTTCTAATTACTTTGCCCCTTGTTCTCTAATTTGTCTTCTCCAAATGTTGATTTCAGTTTTGGTCTGCTGTTCTTCCCCTGGATGTTGCAAAAACTATAATTCAAACTTCACCAGACAAAAATACAAGTAAAAATCCTTTCAAGATTCTGAAATCGGTAAGATGAATGCATTTTGATATTTTTTTTACCTAACTGCTTACACGGTCCCTCTTCCTTCTTGAGATATATGAGTCCTTCAGTTGTTAAAGTAGAGAAGCCAGTTTGTCATTTGGGGATATATAATTGCTAACCTTAAGTGAACTTATATTGTAAAGCTAAACAGGAAACATGCTAGATTGTCCTTAAAATACTTTTTGTCTATAAGATAACGAAAGTTGTATTATATCACCAAAAATTTGTAAATTGTTGAATAAAGGGATTTAAGAGGTTATAGCTATTAGTGTGTTAGAAACTACACTTTGGGCCACTTTCATCTTATTTGATGGGTTTCCTTTTAAGCTATTTTGTTTCTATTTTTACCTCGGTTAGAGATAGAACAAAGCCCCAATCAATCGATTCATAAGTAACTTAATCACCGTATGTTATTCGGATTATTGATGAATGGAGAAAAAACCTATGACATGGATGTTGGTCATTATAGTTAAAAATATCAGTTTGAAAAAATATAATCTAAATGGTTTACAGCATTATTATGATAGATTTACAGGAGATCTGGGCTTAAAGGATGCTACACAGGTTTAGGTCCTACAGTTTCACGGGCATTCCCTGCAAATGCTGCTGCAATTGTTACATATGAAGCAGCTGCTAAACTTCTTGGAGTTGTACGTGAATAGAACCAAATCGGTGTATCATTTCTTGACATTTTTACCCAAGATTATGCTTGTAATGGGAGGTCACCATTAATGCAGTAGCTGATGTATCAAACTTGTTTACCTAAGGTTTTTGACTTGTAGTCCTGCCCTCTCTGTATTTCATTCATTTTAATATTTATACTTTCAAAATTTTAATGAGGGATTTTGATGAATGTGTGTAGCTCGTTGCTACAGGGTTGTTGAGCCTAATTCAATTTTTTTGTTTATTTTTTGCATCGACTAGATTCCCATATTTGTGAGTAACTTTTTTATAGAGAATGCTATGCTAAATAATATGTTCTACAGGCAATTTTGGCCCATTTACTTAAAACTGGGTCCATTGGCTTGTGTTTTAATCAGTCACAGGATTCGCTCAATGTCCAGCGATTTTCGAATTGGTTCGAATCGATCCCATTCGCATTCGATAGTGACCCAGCCGCTCGTGGTTCGCTCAAGGGTTCGATTGTGGTTCGCTCGGTGGTTCGATTGTGGTTCGTGGCTGTGATTCGCTCGTAGTCCAAAGAATTCGCTATTGATTCGAGAATCGGGTAACCTTCGCGATTTCTATAACTATGAATTCATGAATTCATGAAATTGGAGGAAAAATTAATTACCTCCTAGACCAATCAAATTCTAGACTTCCTATAGTGTTCAATGATTAAAGTTCAATCGAATTCATTGAAAAATTAATTTTAACTTTAATGTTCCAGGTTGTTTTCTTGCCTTCTCTTCTAGTTTTTGGAACTATCAGTTTGTTTAATGAGAATATATGTTTTTTACATATATAATTATGTTACTTTTAAACATGTCTTGTTTAATTGATTAGTACACTGAATTGGATCGAACCGGATCGAACCAGAAAGAACCTACCCCCTTACGAACCGGATTCGTGGCCCCTAGTGAATCGCGAACCCGTATCTCGTTTTCGAACCGGAGCGAACCACGAATTAGGTGACTATGGTTTTAATTTATAAGGGTTGAATGAGTTATATTGGCTGAAATGGAATTGGGCCAAATTCATACCAAGTGTTCTCTAATGTTTGAACCACTTTTAATTGCTGTATTAAAAAGTAGATTATTATTATAATCTTACTGAATATGGTAATTTCCGAATATGTCCAACCGACCCGGGTTACAAATCGTTTTGACCCGTATTAAAAAGCTATCCTATCAACCCAAAAGCTAATTTTCAACGTCTTCAAGACAGTATATCTAATCAATGGTATTTTTTTCACTGTAAATTTTTTACTCAAATGTTCCACACCTGCAGGTTTTTATATATTTTCCATTTTGTGTTGGCCATTTTCATTTGCTCCCATTAATTTATGCTGCTTGAATGTGTAAATATATTTGTTAAAAGTTCTTATTTTTAAGATAACAGTGACACCAGGTTAAAGGAGTTTTTTACCCTACCCTTTAATTATTGATTTTGCTGTAGCAGTGAAAGCTCTAATGGACATCAGGAGCTTGCAGGAGACTGGTATGTTTCTTCTTCTGATGACCAGCTCTACTTCTTTATTTTCCTAACAAACTGTTAAAAGGTAAAATATCAAGATCTTTTTACTCGGATGAAAATTTTGGGCTGAATAGGATTTAAAAGAGAACCAAACCGGCTTGGGTTGGCAGTTTGAACCATTTCTTTATTAAAAACTTTTTAGCTGTTAGTTGGTATTAAATAAAGATAATTTATGAATATTATAAATATGCAGCATATTTATAACAAGAATTAAATAATAATGGTTAAAACTGGGTTCGGGTTACATGAGCGTTTCAAGATGGAAACCATGAACCAAAGCGTATAGATCTCAAACAGCCTATTTGCTCCGGTTTGAGGTGGGTTTATTAAGACCTGTAAAAACATGTGCGTTGTCTACTTGTCTTTAAGATAACATCATTGGACAATAGAGAGAATAAACAAACATATGGAAGGTGTGTTTATTAGTTAAGTTATTATTAAGCACGTACAAGTGTGGTCCATGCACTGAAAGTGAAATAGATATAGTTAACAAAGTCCACGGGCTGACAGAAGAGAGGGAGCGTCAAGTCTTATTTGGTGATGATATATAGTGTAGTTCATCCAGAAGTTTCTCCATATGAAGTCTTACGCCTCCGTTCATTATGTCCAGCTAAGCGCCTACGACAACTCCTTTTGGCGTCATCAAATTCTGTTATGTCGTGAAACCTGCAGCAGGGGGCACCAAAATATTACCCATAAACGACCCAGTTTTTTTTCTTTCATTTTTTAATGATTTTAATTTTTTGTATTTCCCTGTTCATTCTAGTTATATAGTGCAAATCATTCCTGTGAGTTTTTAGCAGCCTTCAGTAGTTGACATGTGCTGATTAGAGATTGCAAAATGAGTGGGTGCAGGTTGGATATCCACTTTCTATTTAAGGCGTAAACGAGCTGAGTCAAACCTGAGCGTGTTTAACAAAAGAACCTTGTAGTTTAAAACACACCCTCAGATCTTTCATGTATGTTAATTATTTGACTTTCGTTGCTAGATAGAATTCAACTAGTTTACCTGCTGCATTGCTGGCAGAAACGCTGTTGCTGGCCGCTAATAACAACAATTGGAGCCTTGGCATGAACCTCACATACTTTGTGTCTCCGATGATATGGTTTGGCCCTACTCATATCACTTCTGCAATCTTCCACTTGGCAAAACACACTGCTACCCGAACCCTTCTTCCCCTTCTTCCTATCATCACCATCACCATCACCATCACCATCATTCTCTATCCATTCTTCCATTATCTCATTTATAAACTTTTCATCCATACTCTCCCTTCCAATATCCCATGCTCTGTAGGAGGGACTAAACACACTCATATATAAATACAAAAGAAGATACTTATCATCATTTATTCCTCAAAGTGGAATTTAATTATGTGGCCCTTGATAAAATAGATTTTGCCTTTTTTTAATATACTATTTTGTAAATGGTATATTTCATGTTTTCGAATTTTCTTTATGCAATTGCAGGCCTAGAGTCTATTTGGCTGATGCTGTTTGTAAAAGGTGAGTCAACAAAATCATGTTACTTCAACGTAATATAGCTAGGGGTAACAGCTCGGCTGGTTTCTATGTCAAAAGCTTGAGTTGGCTTGTGAGTAATTATTCTAGCTCTAGCATCATTTATTTATTTATTATTTGTAAACATTTATAATTATACATATAGATAGTTCATTTGCGAACCACCCCCTTTTGTGCAAACCAGGAAGCCAATCTAGTGGACTACAATGTTCTATCTATATAAGCATTTTTTTAATTAACAAGGGCAAATAGGTCTTTTGTTTCTTTTTTGTTATTTTATAATATATATAAAACAAATCTCCCCCTCTTTTCTTCAAACAAATGTAACTTTCTTAATACCAGCTCGTTTCTTTATAAAAAATATACCATAAAAACAAACTTTTAATTATCTTTAATTAGAGTATGGTGTTGCAAATAAATTAAGTTTTTTATGAAAATTGTTACGGTTGTTTTTATACGTGTGTAAAAACTATACAACTACTTTCACAAATCTATAAAAATAGATGTTTTGCAAATCAGCATACTCATCTTTTAAATTCAAGCTACATTTAAACATTATATACATAGGAAAAGTTCAAATAAAAATACTTTTAAAACTAAAAAAATATAAAAAGTAATCTCAACCATCCACCTCATTAATCAATGGTGTAGATCATATTGTAGCGAAAAGATTGTTAAAATGATATTTTAGAAATAGTTACTTTTGTTGACTTTTTACAGGTTCTTTGGTTTTTTAAATGTTCATAACATTTATGCACAATGTTATTTTTTTATAAAAATTACACCGTAAAAATGAGTGTTTTTTATCTTTAAAACAAATACACTATTGCTATATAAAAAGATAAAAATAAAATTTACGTTTTTAATCTTGTATCTCATCATTGTGTACTTAGTGCGGTTTATAGTGTCTTTTTGTTAGTTATTGTTTTTTTCGGAATACTATTGTGTAATTTTAATAAGATGAATTTTTAAAAATAGAGTTATATTTGGTTTTTGTCACACCCCCGCTAGAGTGGAAACAGGGGAATGTAACGAGACGGGATCGTCATAACACATGGTAAGCGATAGAGAAGCAATATAAGTATGATGACAAGCGTGTCATGATGTCACCCGAGCACAAATGGAGACTTGTGTCGTGTTAGTCAATATTCACGACAGCATAGCCATAAGCAACACATAAATGATCATATAATCAATTAGCATGACATTGTTTAATTTCCCACAACCCGGGAACAAGTGTCAAACATACAAAGTATAAATCAGACTACAATATGTTTACAATTGTAAGTTGGTACAAAATGTTTAGTCTCAAAATGCATCCTAGGGTCTCCTCTACAAGGCAGCACTCCTAGATCTTCAGTTATCATGATTACCTGAATAGACATGCTCAAAACGGTCAACAAAATTGTTGGTGAGCTTCGCAGGTTTTAAGTAGTAAATGAGTTTAATAATACAAAATGTAAATTTATAAGGGTTACCGCATTTATAAAAGTCATGTAAGCGGTTTTACAAGTTTTAAGTAGCTACGGCCAACCCTAGCC
>BJCM01166165.1:0-11524 GCA_018326385.1 Flaveria bidentis | reverse complement strand
CCGCATTTGCTGTTGAATCCATATGATTTGAGAACAGTAGCTTGCAGCAGCAACGTATTCGGCTTCACACGTTGACAATGCAACCGAGGTCTGCTTCTTACACTGCCAGGTTACTAATCTTCTCCCAAAGAACTGAAACCCTGCTGATGTACACTTGTAGTTCATCTTGCAGCCACCGTAATCCGAGTCACTATACGTTGTAAGTTCAAAGTCATCATCATGAGGATACCAAAACCCAAGTGTGGGTGTGCCCTTCACATAACGAAATATCCTTTTGACCCCAATTAGATGGTTAACCTTAGGCTTTGCCTGATATCGGGAGCATAAACACGTAGCATACATGATATCAGGTCGTGAGGCAGTGAGATACATGAGAGATCCAATCATCCCTCGGTACACGTAGCATACATGATATCACGTAGCATAAATATCCTTTTTATTGGCGCCATTATTATTGTGGCTATTATTGTCAATCTTGTGATTTTTGTGTCTTTTTGAGAGGCTTTAGCTAATTCAAGCATAAGTTAGGGAAACCTTAGTGTCCAGGGAAAGTTATTATGTCACTATTGTAAAATTTAATTATGGTAGAAACAATTAAAGTGTGTGCCTATACACTAAAAGTTTCAACTAACACATGCATGTTCATGCATAATAATTACCAACTAACTTTATCATCTAAAATACTACCCAATACTACATATAATACCACTACATAATATTATTTAATATTTAAATTAAAACTCAAACCCCCACTACAAGCCAAATTGGACGCCCCTAACCCACCAACCCACTCCTCTCTTCTCCACTAAACACCACCACCCCTTCTACCCACTCTCCATACATGCAACACTTCACACCACTTCATACACTCCATCTCCCATCTCTCATTCTCGAATTCTCCAGCAGAAAACACACCACAATCCTCTCCATTTCAGTTACACATTCAAAGAAACACAACAACACACCCTCGGCCAAGCTCAAGAACCGTAACGGTGAAGTTTGTGTGCTCTTGGGTTCATGGTTCTTGCTATTTCGGTCTTCTCCAGCCTTGCTCAATATTCTCCAGCTTTGTACAAGGAGTTCCAAGCCATCCATGACCTGCTACACGCCCCAAACTGCGAGCTACATCGAGTGTAAGCTTCATGTCGCCGGTTTTGGTCATTTCTTGTATTTGTCTTCGTTTTTCATTCAAAACCTCACCATTATCATATCTAACAGAAACTTTCTGGTACAACTCTTTTCTTGAATAGCTTTTCACGTCCTTGAAGGTACCATACTCGTAAGCATGTCATTCTATAGGTGTAACATGGTTTACTCCTAGAAAACCCTCTTTTCGGGTGCTTTTACACCATCCAACTTGCACAACTTATAACCCTTCTAAACTTATCATGTAACCTGCTCAAAATGGGATTTCTAATATCCTAATAATTTGCTTCCAAAGTTACAAAAGGTTTGGTTAATGTTTAATTGCAAGTTATGGCATTTAACACAAGTGTAATGGATGAAAATGGTGTAACACTATAGTTTTCATCATGTTCTTACTTGGGTTGATGAACCCGTGAGGTTGAAATAGTATTTCAGTAAGTTTTGGATTATTTTGGGTATATTATGAGATGGTAAAGGCTGAAAATATAGATTGTCTTAGACTTGTAAACTATTTGGACATATTCGGGGACCCGAAAGGTGGTAAAAACAACTTTAAAACAATAAAACATGGATTATAACCATCTTAAAAATTATTCCAGGATCTAAAAGGGTTAAAAAAGTATTTGGGTAGGATTTTTTGATTAAATGGTCAAAGAATAGATTAAATGGAATCTTTAGTGAAAAACGGGTTTAAACCGGTTAACGTTTGTAAGATAAATTTTTAAATAAGGGTATAACACCAAAATACATGGAAATCATTTGATTTCAGTAAGTTATATACTATGAGATCTAAAAGACTTGGAAAATTGGTCAAACGAGCTTTTAACGGGTCAAATTCGGTTAAAACCGCATTTAAACAGGTAAAACTTAAAAGATAGACTTTCACCTATAAGGAGCTCGAAATGCATCTCTAACAGATTAAAAACTTTATATAAAGTCATTAAAATGATATTTAGTGAACCTAACACCATTAAAATAGAAATCAACACTTAACCGTTAAAAACTTTCGGTTTTACCGTAACCGGTAACGAGAGACATAAAAATTTATAAACCGGACTTAAATTCTGAAATTTTGATAGAAACTTAATTAAAATCATTTACCTAACTCTAAGAAACTAATATTTGGGCATAAAAGAGATTTTATGCAAGAAATTAAACTTTAGGGTAGAAATTGTAAATTTTGAAACTTGGAGGACTAAACTGTAAATTTTTGACAAACTTCTATTAACTGACCCCTTGATCCTAGAATCACTTAAAAGACTCAAACTAAGTTATATAAGTGATTTACAGTAGAAAATCATCTATTCTTTCCTAAGAAACCCTAACTTTATATAAAAGGAAACTTTTTATTTAAGAACTTAGTAATTCAAATGCTATTAAGATTTTAACCGCATGACACATCATATGCTTCTCCATGACCATAGAATTAGTGTATTAACACTTAATCTTATTGATTAGGGTGCTAAATTTGAGACTTTTCCCAGCACACGCAGTGACCCCTTTTGCTTGAATTCTAAGGTGAGTTTAAGTGTCTCCCTTTTTACTACTGTTTTTGGGATGAAGCATGCTCTATTTATACTGAAATATTTTTGTGCTATGTTATGTGGATATATGTTGTGGTTATATTGAGACCTGCTGATACTTGTATCATAGTCATTAATTCTTTTGTGAACCGCTTGTTTATATGGGTAGATCTACTTGGGGAATCCCCACACAGAGTGCCTTCCGTGATGAACGGGAGGGTACCACACTGAGATCCTGCGGGGTTGTTTGTGGCATGTAACAGGTTTAAATAAGAGACTATGGTGGACCATCCGGCAGGTACGGGCCACTAGTTTGAGGCTCAGTTCTCCCCACGGGGATTTAACCAGTAACTTAATTTTTGAAGAGGCTAACCGGGGTTGAGTGTAAGGTTGATTGTGATCCCCACAACAATGATACTATGACTTTTAAATAAGTGTGCTTTCTAATGAATCCTTGTTTTAATCTTTAAGCACTTGAATTCACCAACTTTTTAGTTGACACAATTTCTTTTGAGCATGTTTCAGGTAATCCATGAGTGGAGTCTAGCTGTGTAGAAGACTTTGACCTAGCACCGTGACCATGGCATTGGCTTGTCCATGTTTTGAAATATCTGAACAATTTTTAATTATTGTTATTTTTACACTTTGTCCTTATATTGGATGTACAATATGATTTGAGGGTTAGATCTGTTTCTAGCCTGGGATTATTGTTAAACTTTTAATGCCATGTGATGTTCTCTCCCTTTGTGCTCTTATGATGGTTTGTTTCCACTGCCATATGTTGTTGCTAGTCTGTGACGTACCACCCTACCTGAACTCGGGGTGTGACAGATTGGTATCAGAGCCAAAGGTTGTAGAGAAGTCGGGAATACCATAGTTGACCCTAGGCTACAACCCTGATACCTTAGAACCACCCTTATGGAAAGTGTTGGGATGATCGGGTTGGGTAAATTGATGATTACACTTGATCAACGTAATCATGAATTTACCAGAGTGTAAATTCCAGCATGGACCTTAGGTCGTGTTTGGACCTTTCTTTGTTTGAAATTATGTGTTCTAAAGTTTCCTTGGTGCGGTCTAAGAGTTTTATTTAAAAGAACCTATTGATTTATTTATTGTTGTCATTTGACGAGACCATTAATTTCTAATACTATTTCTGATACTATTGATCACTGATACTACTGCTATCAGTACTATAAGTACTGCTACTATTACCTGTACTATTACTACCATGAGCTATGAGAAACCAAATTACTCATGAAAATTTTACAGGTTATCTAAGACTATGGCGGGAAAAGGTAAGGCGCTAGCTCACCTAGCCCATGAGACTACCTCTATAGGGAGCAGCTTAAGGATCACTCCTCGAACTGAATACGAGGCTTACCTCAGGAGGTGCGGACACCTTGGATTTTTATCTGCAACCTCGGACGACTTGGAGCCGTTAGAGGACTCCACTTCGACATCCCCATCCAGGAGTCGAACGTGCTCCAATTCACCACACGTCGTTGCACCCACTCACTCACCTCTCCCTCCTACCGGGGACAGGGGTGCACGGACCATTACCCGCCCCCGAAAGAATGTTAGGTCGGGAACTTCAGTTTCTTTCAGGATGCCTCCTCCTCCGCCTCAACCGGTCAAGAGACCGATACCAGCCCCACAGCCATTGATCCACCCCGACACCAACCACTAGATGAGCACTAGGTGCCACCTAGGCACAACATGTATGATGGCCCTAGTGTGTTGGCTGGTGACCGCTACTCCCAGTCTAGTCGTCGGGCAAGTGATGCAGGTCTCTCCGATGCTGCACTAGATGAGATTGGAGGACCGTCCATCGTCAGGAGATGACTATCCAGCACGCCACTCGGACCTCCTAATTTGCCCAGTTTCAGGCTATGATGGCCTCACATGGGGTATAACGGTTGGAGTAGGAGCAGAAAAAGAAGAATGTAGGGTGGTTGGGATGGTTGAAAAAGAAATGGATGTGAAAGTCTGGTGGAAAATGGGATTATCTGTCTCTGAGATAGTTGAAGGAAACAATTTATATTATTAACTGATACTATTATTATTTATTATGGGGGTAACGGTACCTTCCAAGTTATGAACCATGACATATATTTTATTTTAATCTCTATGATGGATGATCTTGATATATTTTATTTTAATCTCTATGATGGATGATCTTATGGTTGTTTGAGAAACTATTGCTATCCGATACTAACCTTGCAGGGTGAATTGACATGGAGTATGTAACTCTTGAGCAAAGACTTCGGTATAGTCAATCCCTTCTTCTTGAGCAAAGCCCTGGACCACCAATCTGGACTTGTTTCAAACCACAATGCCACGGTAATCGGGTTTGTTCTTGAACACCCATTTCGTGCCAATTGGGCATTTGTTTGGTGGGAGTTCGACTTGGGTCCACACTTTGAGTTTCCTGAACTGTTGCATCTTTAATTTCATTGATTCAACCCAGCAAGGTTCCTAAAGAGCTGCATGAACATTTTTCGAGACAATTTGGGATATAAAACAAGAGAATAGACAAACGTTAATCAGACCAGATTGACTCCGCGTCCGAACTCTATCAGTGATAGATCCTATGATGTTATCATGTGGATGATCTTTCAATGTTTTGAAATCAATTGACATGGGTAAGGTAATTGGAGATGGTTGGCTAATGGGTTGTTGATGGGTAGATATTAGTAAGATTGAAGGTAAGGTAGAGTCAATTAGAGAGATGACAGATGTTGACTGAGATAAGATATATGTAGGAGATGTGGGAAGAGATGCAGAAACAGATGGAAGTGGAAGATCAAATGATCATGAAGAAGATGCAATATCAACTGATGTAGCATCGGTTGCAGATGCGATGAGAGGAACTTAAGGAATGACAGGTAATGGAGATGCAGGGATGATATTTGTTTGAACATTTGATATGGACGCATCATCGTCGAAAACTGGAAGATTGAAAGAGTTAAACACCGTATCGGAGTCAAAGAACCATAATTAGATTCTTGCCAATCAATATAAAAAGACTCTTGAACAATACGTGTTCTCTTGTTATATACCCGATATGCTTTTTGAGAGGAGGAATAGCCGACGAAGTAACATTCATCAGACACGGCACCAAATTTCGTCTTTTGCACCTGAGTATTCAATAAAGTACACGAACAGACAAATGGACAAAAGAAGTCAATTAAAGGCTTCCTCTTGAGAAATAGTTCATAAGGAGTCTTCATTTGTCTTTGACTATCAACACCCTGTTCAGAACGTATGAAGCACAATTCACCGCCTCAACCCAAAAGATGATGGGTAAAGACGATTCAATCAACATTGTACGAGCGGCTTCAATAAGGGTGTGATTCTTTTGTTCAGCCATGCCATTCTTTTGAGGAGTCCTTGTAGCACTGAATTGTCTTAAAATTCCCTTGACAGCACAAAACGAATCAAAGATCTGATTCCTGAATTCAGTACCGTTGTCACTTCAGATTGCCAAAACCTTCCTCTTGCTTATCGTCTCGATTGAAAGTATTAACTTATGTAACTGCTCAGCAACCACTCCCTTGTGGGCAAGAAATCTTACCCAATGAATGCCTGGAAAAATCATTTGTTATCACAAGATATAAATATTTTTTAGCAATTGATTTAACACTGATTGGGCCAAACAAATCGGTGTGTAACAACTCGAGGGGATTAGATATGCTATTTTCGAGTTTTGGCTTTTGTTGTTTCTTATTTTGTTTGCCTTTGGCACATGCCATACATTTTTCAGCCACAAAAAAAAATTTA
The DNA here is from genome assembly GCA_018326385.1 of Flaveria bidentis. Taxonomy (NCBI): domain Eukaryota; kingdom Viridiplantae; phylum Streptophyta; class Magnoliopsida; order Asterales; family Asteraceae; genus Flaveria; species Flaveria bidentis. The sequence continues at coordinate 5,072 of BJCM01166165.1, read as the reverse complement.
AAGGAAGTCCCCTAACGAGATTGTTTTTATCTAATTTGTTTATATTTTTTAAAGTAAAGTGGCCCAATCTGTAATGCCATAAGAAAGACTCAGAAGTGGAAGCTTTGGATAGAAGACAGGTGATAGTAGATATTGACTCCCTCCAACCCATGTTTAAAAGATATGTGTCATTCTTTCTTGGTGCACTCATGAGTACCATCTCATCTGGAATATCAATCTCGGATTTTAAAAAGAGACATTCATTGGACCTGAACAAGATCGAAATATCTTTATCACAAATCTGAGAGACACTCAACAGATTAAACGCAAGTTTAGGTACATAGTTGACTTTTTCTAAAGTAAGAGAACCATTGGAAACTTCTCCTTGACCAATCATTTTCCCTATTTTCTTGTCACCGGAAAATGCGACGTAGCCTCCGTTGATTATTCAATAATCGGTCAAGAGATCTTTTAAACCCGTCATGTGTATGTTTTGATCAAATCATTTTAATCCTAGCTCCCCTTCTAAACCCGCTAGTCGGTCCATAATCGTAGTCCTCCGTTGATTATTCAATAATTGATCAAGACTGCTGAGGTCATATCAAAAGGATTCACAGCTTCTAAACCTGCAGACATACTGTTAGTATCTGTTTTGATCAAATCATTTGAAGGATGAGGAACAGACATAGGAGAATAGTAGTAGGTACTAGGAGGAGGATAAACCTTAGCATTTTCATATCCCAAACCTGTTTTAATTCTAGCCCCCCTTTGAGATTTACATAAGTCATCATGTTTCATCCCTAATATAGTCCATTTATCAAGCTTTGACTAAAGTTTGCTTGTTTCAAATTCAGGTAGTGCAACCCTTTCGGTCAAAGTGTTAATCTCAATGTTTCTTTCCAAAACTGTACGTTTTAAATTATCATTTTCTGTCAAAGCCTTATTTAATTTAACAAAATATTTAGACTCATTTATTTTAAGTTTCTCGTTAATTCATTTTAAATCTTTTTCATTATCAATCAACAAACGATTAGCTTTATAGACCCTAAATAACCTGATTTTACATGCTGAAGAACACATATTCTGAATTACCTCATAAGGAATTCCCATTACTATCTTTTTTGTTGTTAAGGCTTTCTCGTATTGGCACACTAGTGTACTCAACAAGTTTTCCTCGACAGTAGCAACAGGATCATCTTTTTCTTTTTCTTGCTCAGAAAGTTGACTTCCTTCCTTTCTCATCTTCTCATCTTTACTTTCTTTCAGTCTCTCATCCTCCTTCATCTTCACAGACTCCTCAGTGTCACTTCCTTTTAACTTCTCATCCTTCTTCACTTTTGCAGACTCCTCAGCTTCACTTCTAATATCTTTGAACGGATCAAATTCATCCTCACTTTCTCTTTCCTTCCACAATTTCAGCCACTAGGATTTGGTTAATCTTTTCTCTCGTCTCTTCAGCTTCAACACTCCAATCAAAGTTCAAAATAAAAGTTGTCTCTTTTTTGTGACTCATTTCCTCTTTTCCCCTATTTGTAGCTAGTCGTGGAACTCCTGCATTACTAGGAACATTGACAATTGGCGATGGACATTCACATTTGAAGTGTCCCAACTGTTTGCAATTAAAACATCTCATTTTGGACTTCTCAAATCCCAGTTTGGAGTTAGAGTTTTAACCTCCAAAATTCTTTCTTCCAGTGTGCTCCATGAATCTTCAGGCTCTAAGTGTCAACATTGCCATTTACCATTGAATAGCAGTCTCTTCAAGATCATCAGGGTCCACCTGATACATATATTCCATTGTCATCCCTTTGCCTTTCAACTCCCCTACCACTAAAGATTCACAACTCTAAACAAACATTCTGTACAAAGCCATTGTCTCGGATGGGACTGTAGTTTCAACACTTTCTTTTACGTTAGTTTGATCTCTCCCAGCACTCCCACAACCTCCGGAATAATCACCAGTATTCACTCCACCTTGTCGAGATATCTGCATTGAAGAGCTTGCAGCGGTAGACAATAATGCAACATTTTGAGTGAAACCATATGTAAGCATCATGGTTTGGTTGAATTCCCTTCTTTTAGCGTCTAACTGAAGGATTTAAGCTTATTGATGATGTCCATAAGCTTGTAATCAATGAAGCCTCTTTCCTATTTTAGCATTCTCACTTGTAGGCTCCACTGAGGTAGAAGAGAGTCTAGCAACCTGTTGACTTGCTTATTATTGGAAAGTTTTTCATCGTATTTCTTAAGTGTGTTTGATACTGTCAGAAAAAGATTTGTGAGATTTGTGAGACTCTCATTCTTGTATCCCACAAAGGAGTTGAATTCCTTCTCAGCTTGAATACTCTTATCTTTCACCAACTCATCTTTACCATCATAGAACTCACACAATGCATCAAAGATAGACTTAGCGTTCTTATGCACTGCAAATGAATTGATGCCTGGTGCAAGACATAGAGTTAATGCTCCAAAAGCTTTCTGATCTCAATCAATCAGCTTTAAATCCTTCTCGCTGGATGTGGTTGGGTCCTTGTTTTGAGTTATGACAGCACCAACAGTGTGGGTATGTGTGGATTAGAAATGATAGATTCCCATTGATTGTAGTCAGTGTAGAAGAAAAAGGCTTTGAGACATCTCTTCCAATCTTCGAAGTTATCCTCGTTTATGAGTCTCGGAGGTCTGTTGGGGGCTACACTCTCAAGATCTGCAAGAGTGAGAGAAGTCATCTTGGACATACTAGTTTCGATGAAGAAGATTTAGTTTCGCAGAAAAAATGGCAATTGCGCAAAGCAATTTCACAGAGACTACTAGTTTCGCTGAGTTGCATAAATTTCGCAGACAATTTCGGCAGCAGCTTCGCTAGACAAATGCTTGAAATTGCTTAGTTTCACTGACAGTTTCGCACGAAACAAGCTTGAACTTTCATTCAATGGTATTTTTTACAGCAATTTTGCTTGTATTGAGCACACAAGCACTGTTGAACTTTCGTTCAATGAATCTAGCTTCGCTAAGATGCTAAAAAAAATTCAAAGATGATAATACTAGTAGTTTCATTGGAGGATCTTCATAGTTTCTCTGAATGAATAGCTAATTTCACTTTATAAAGCTGAAAAGCTTTTTCAACATGAAATCAATCTGAAATCACCAAAATCTCAATGAATTTTAGATCTGATAATTAACAGAGCTTTCCCAACCAAAAACGACTAAAATTAAATCAAATTCCATTTCAGTAACACTCAAATTCAATCCATAATTGATGAAATATTGATATTGAACAAAAACAACTACAAACTATAACACCCGGAATAAAGTCAAAACGAGCCAAATAATAATAGGCCTAGCCAGGACTATATAAAGAAAATAAGTAGGTAATGGAGTATGGACCCAGTAGACCTTGCGGGATATGTGTTTGGCGAGTTTATGGTCCCAGGAACGCCCGGTATATATAAACGGATCAACTTGAGTAGCTCTCAGTTGCAACTCAACACCCCAAATTCTAGAAAAAGAGTGTAGAGAGATAAAGTGGAGAGAAGTGAAGATTCAAGGCTTGGTTGATCACGGGATTGAAGATCGGTGTTCGTGGGCATCCAAACAACAAGAAAACACCAAGAATCTAGGTAAGAAACATCATTTAATCTCTCATTTTGATGTAAACCTGGATTCTAGGGCTTGAGTTTTTGAAAGTGGCCAAAGATTCGCCCAAAACTCACGTTTTTGTGTAAAAAACACGTAAGAAGCTTAGATATAGCTTATTCGGTGATAAACCAAGGTTTTGGGTGTGAAAGATTGAAGTTTTGGGTCAAAATGGGTTGTTTTGTAATTTTCAGCCCAGTCTGCGAAATTCCAGGTTTATCCAGCGAAACTATGAAAGCTTCTTGCGAAACTATAGTTTCGCAGGTAGTTTCGTAGACATGGTTATCGAACAAAAGTTGGGCGAAACTGGCAGCGAAGATGCCAGCGAAACTACTAGCGAAGATGCCAGCTAAACTAGCAACGAAACTGTTGGCGAAACTAGCAGCAAAACTACTGGAGAAACTAGCAGCAAAACTGCTGATCTTGCAGCGAAATTAGCAATTAGGCAAAAATTAACTCCTTTGAGTGTTAACTTATCTGCAGGATGTGTAGTGCAACCCTTGATTTAAAAGCTTGATTGAGAAGCTACTCATCGAGTACAGGTGAGTTCTAAATCCCCTATTTTAAAGGTTTTAAACTTGGTTGGGGCTGGAAATGCATAATAAATATATGTTTTAGATGACCAAGATTTTAAGAGGTTTAAACGGGAAGATCGATTTTTCTATAAAGAAATATGCTATATAAAAGTGTTAAGAGGTTTAAACGGGAAGCGCGACCCCAGCCAGGGGCGATGCCCCTTGGACTCCACTAGGGGCTGCTGCCCCTAGGACCCCGTTGTCAGGGGTTGCCGCCCACGAACCTGTAAGGCCCCGTTCCCGGAGACCTCACAGTTGGTCATTCACATCATTAAATACATTAAACGTCATAAATTTAAAAGCTTAAACAGCGGAATTATTTTAACAAAAGCCATTCATTTCATTAAAACACTGTTGTTGAGTAATACACTACTATTTAACTAATTACAAAAGAATTGTTTAATTGCATTACAAGACAACAGCAACAACAAGCATGAATGGATGACACTCTTTCCCTCCCGAGTAGCTTCACCCTCGTGCCATCCTCAGCAATGATTACCTGCCAACTAAAAATGTATAAAAGTCAGCGTTGCTGAGTGAGTTCTAGTTTTAAAAGTAATAAAATACTTTCTGTAAGGTATACATATGAAAATACTCTTTTTATGAAAACTTAATCTCTTTATACATGAGTACGCATTAACTATACAATCAGGTAATGCTTTTTCTCTTTACTGTATGCCTTGTTTACTCTGTACTCTTTTATCTTTATATTTCACTGTCTATGTGTACCAATGAGCAATACCCTAAACTATGTGCGCGGGGGAAATGGGGCTGGGCCCTCTGTTCCCACAAGGGGCTCTACATACTGTATACAAGGCTGGCCCAAACACCTAGGGTATGCTGCAAAGGTCCGCCAATCTCAATTGACTGGCCCCGTGTGCATCT
>BJCM01166164.1:0-33053 GCA_018326385.1 Flaveria bidentis | reverse complement strand
ATTTGAAATAAATATAAAATTAAATAATTTAAATAAATAAAAGAATAATTATAATTTAAAATTTAATTTCTTGAAGACTCTAATTTTAACAACTTTTTTATAAAATATTTATAGACTTTATAAAACCAATTTGAATAATCAATCAAATTATTTATTTGTTAATCTTTATAACTTTTATAAAACTTGTAAACTTTATAATTTGATTATTTATTTTTCAGTATTTAAAATTCATAATTTCTAATAAAACTTTATAAGTTTATTAAAATTCATTTTATAAATTTATAAGTTTTAATAAGTATTTTCCATTTAGTTATTTGTTATAGCATGATTAATAAACTTTATAATTTTATGAAAAAAAAATTATTTATCAATCAATAAGTTGATTACATATTTAATGTATTTGATCCATTTATTAAGTAAATTAATAATGGAAGCTCAAAATGAGTTCGAGTTTGGGTTTTAACTTGGAAAAATGGTGGATGTTACACAGTTCATAGTTGAGAATGTGTTGAACATATCTATAATATTCTAAGGAGTTTAAGTTAGCAAGCAGGTTTGTATAAACAAATTAAGAGTACCTAAACTTGACCCCCTGAACCATACCATGCACTATGAAGGAGAGATCCTTAGGAATCTGGTCCCATCCCCCATGCTTGTTGGACAAACTATGGATGACCACATGTAGTAACTACTTCCACTGGGATGAGACTTTTCTTTTCCTAAAGGTCTTCACAGAGAAATCCCCCTCATAGCCTATCTACTGGAAGGATTGGTTGACAGCTTCCTTGAGAAACAAAAATTCATCTTCTTCATCATCCAACTATAGATGGGTGTTGATATGGCTGGAGGGATAAAGATTGTCCTCCCCTGCACTATAGCAGACAGTTACTTCTCCCTATCTAGAATGACCTCTTGAGAGGTCTTCCAGAAATCAAGCAAATGATCCTTATAAAGAACAAGATCTATGGTAAGGGAGGTGGAATAATTGGACAGAGCCAAAAATCGACAAACCTCTGAGAATTAAGGATCTTTCTTAGAGTTTAATAGAGCAACCTGATTGTGTTGCATGTGTAACTACATGGAAAAGTTTGGGTTATTTCTACAGCTAAGGTTGGCCATTTGAGAAAGCTTAGAGGTGAAGGAAAAGAAGAACAAAGGTGGTGGTAGAGAGGATTTTGGGGATTTAGGTCTGGAGTAAAATGAAGATGATAAGAAAAGAGGGGGAATCGTTGGGTTTATATATGCAATGGATTTAAGACAAAGTTAATGAAAGAAGATAAACTTTGAAATCCGGATATCGGTCTCACCTCTGAAAAAGTAGTTTGCTTTTTGCTCAAAAAGTAGTTTTCTTGGAAGTCGAAAATCTTCCGAGGGTAATTTGTTTTTGGAAGTTTTGATGAAAAAGCTTCTGAAGCCAAAATGACTTCGGAAGATATTCATGAGAATTTTGAAAATTTTGCTTTGGAAGATAATTAAGACTTGGATGTTTTATTCAACTAATAATAAAGCTTCCGAGAGTTGATTTCCTTCGGAAGAAAATTGTCCTTGAAAACATACAAGTGCTTAAGAAAAGATTAAACTTTAAATATTTCAGAAATTCTTCCGAAGGCAATTTTAGTTAGACAGTTGTTTGTTTTAAAGGCATAAATTTCTTCCGAAAATAAATTCATATCTTCCGAATTACTAAAAGATCAATATTTTCAAAAATCTAAGAAAAATCATCTAAAAGGATTTTCTTGCAGAGAACAAGAGCTTATGAAGGTGATACAAAAGACAACTTAGGACACACAGATTTTAGAAATAATATGAGTTAGTTTTAAGAAAAAGCTACTCAAAGTTAATCATCCAAATAGCTGATATAAGATACTTAAATATCTGCTCATCAAAGGCTTTGGTGAACAGATCAACATATTGTTCATTTGTGTTAACCTTGACTAGTTTGATTAATCCTTTTTCAAAGTTATCTTTAATCAAATAATACCTGATATTGATGTGTTTTGTCCTTGAGTGATGTACAAGATTCTATATGATAGAGATAGCACTATTGTTGTCTATATGAATGGGATTCTCTTTAAAACTTAATCCATAATCAAGCATCTGATTCTGAATCCAAAGCACTTGAGCACAGCAGCTTGCAACAACAATGTATTCAGCTTCAGCAGTTGATGCAGAGACACATGATTGTTTCTTGCATTGCCATATTATAACCCTTCTACAAAGAATTGTCATCCCCCTTATGTAGACTTTGCAGTCATGTTGCAGCCACCCTAATCACTATCTGTATATGCATACAGATTAAAGTCAGAATTCTTAGGATACCAAAGGCCAAGTGTTGAGGCACCTTTAAGATATCTTAGAATTCTCTTACTAGTGATAAGATGTGAAATCTTGGGGTTGGCTTGATATCTTGCACAATTACATGTGGCAAACATGATATCAGACCTGCTAGCTATAAGGTACATAAGAGACACAATCATAACCCTGTAAAGGTGTTCATCCACACACTGCCCCTCAAGATCAGGCCCAAGGGAGTGGTTTCTTGCTATGGGTGTCTTAGCCACCTTGCAATCAGTCATGTTGAATCTCTTAACTATGTCCTGAACATACTTTGACTGACTTATGAATATGCCATCTTCAACTTGCTTCACATGAATTCCCAAAAAGAAATTGAGTTCCCCCAGCACTCATTTCAAATATGTCTTTCATCAGCTTTTCAAAGTCTTTACAGAGCATTGGATTAGTTGAACCAATGATGATGTCATCTACATATACTTGAACTAGCATTAAGTCATTTCCTTGTCCTTTGATGAAGAGAATTCCATCTATAGTACCCTTCTGTATCCATGCTTGTAGAGATACTGAGATAGAGTCTCATACCACTTCCTTGGTGCTTGTTGCAGCCCATATAGAGCCTTATCAAGCTTATAGACATAATCAAGATGATCAGAATCTAAAAAACCAAATCGCTATTTGACATACACCTCTTTATCAATCACCCCATACAAAAAAAGCACACTTGACATCAAGTTGATAGACCTTAAAGTTCTTGGATGAAGCAAATGCCAAGAATATCCTAACAACTTCCAGTCTTGGTACATGAACAAAGACATCTATTAGTCAATTCCTTCTTCTTGTGTATACCCTTGAACAACTAGTCTAGTTTTGTTTTTTATGACAAGTCCTCTATCATCCTTCTTATTTCTAAAAACCCATTTGGTTCCTATAGTAGTCTTCTCATGAGGAAGAGGACATAGATTCCAAACATTTTACCTTTTGAATTGAAGCAACTCCTCTTGCATAGCTTCAATCCAACTTCCATCCTTCAAAGCCTTATCAATCTTCTTAGGCTCTATCTGAGATAAGAAACAAGAGTGAAGAAAAACATTTGTATCATGGGTTTGTCCTCTTGTTCTTACCCCTAAATCAACATCTCCAATGATGTTTGAGGTGGGATAAGACTTGTGGATCCTTAGCTGAGGGATCATAACAAGTTATTGAGAAAGATCTAAATTAGAGAAATTTAAATCTGGCATTGATGTTTCTCCCACCACATCAACACACTTATCAAGTGAGACTTGATCCTATTAGTGTGTGACATCATTGTTGTTATCTTCTATGGAGTGGTTGTCAGCATCAATAAATTCTTGATCACTTTCACCACCACCATAGTCTTCTACATTTGAAACTTATTTATCTGGTTGTTGAGCCTCTAAGCTGGAATTTGAAAGCATCTCAGATGTATTAGCTGATTTTGTCATTGTTGTGCTGATAGAAATTTCATTTGCAGGATCAGTTACAACTTGAGCTAAAGATGTACGACTTGAAGGTCTTCTCAGCTCAAATCTTGGATCAAGATCACCTGTTGGTAAGATATCTATAGATCCTAAAACATTCTCACAAGATTTATTAAAACAGCTGATAACTAAATTAAGATCAAATAGCCAATCAGGACCAGATGCAGTTACACCGGGGGTGTGTTCATTGAAAGTCACATTGGCTGACTCCTCAACATTCTTGGTTCTGAGATTGTATACTCTATAAGCCTTAGCTTGGAAAGAGTATCCTGTGAAGTGTCCATCATCTGATTTCTCAACAAACTTGGCAATTTGATCTTTGGTATTCAAGATGGTGCAAGAATATCCAAATGACCTGAGAAAACCAATGAAAGGTTTCCTCTTGTGCCAAAGTTCATAAGGAGTCTTACCATGTATCTTAACCACTAAAACTTTGTTCTGCACATACCAGGCAGTGTTGATTGCATCTGCCCAGAAGGTGTTGGGCATTTTAGAGTCAGAAAACATTGTTCTTGTAGCTTCAATAAGTGTCCTGTTTCTCCTCTCAGCAACACCATTTTACCGAGGAGTCCTTGGAGCATTGTATTGTCTTGTAATACCATTTTCATCATAAAATGTATCAAGGATTTGGTTCTTGAATTTAGTTCCTCTATCACATCTTATGGTCTTGACCTTGTGATCACATTGATTCTTAATCTTTAAGATGAAGTTCTTTAGAATCTCAGGGGTCTCATTCTTAGTTTTAAGAAAGAAAACCCAAGTGAATCTTGTAAAGTCATCTGTGATCACTAAACAATAAGAGGTCCTTCCTAAACTCATTACACTGGTGGGGCCAAAGAGATCCATATGTAACAAGTGTAGGGGAGTAGTAATGGAGTTTATTTCCTTTGTCTTGTGAGATACCTTGTGTTGCTTCCCTTTCAGGCATGCCACACAATGTTCATCACTGGTAAACTCTTTCTTTGGCATTCCAGTTACCAAATCATTCTTAATTAGTTTATTCATGTTTTTAAAGTTTATATGGCATATTCTTTTATGCCAAAGAAAAGACTTATCACTATTTGCTTTGGATAGAAATCATGAAACTTCTCATGAGGGAGATGTTTCTTGCAAGTCCATCTTGTACATGTTCCTTTTCCTGTGGGCTCTGAGCAAGATATGCTCATGAGGAATGACCACCCCGGGCTTGAGAACAATGCACTCAAGCTCAGCGAAAAGCATGTTATGACTCTAGTCATAAAATTGAGATACACTTAGAAAATTGTATCCAAGCTCTTTGACAAAGTTTAGATTCTCAATGATGAGCTTACCATTTGTGACCTTGCCCCTTCCATAAATGTAACCACATTCATCTCCTCCAAAAGAAACTGGCCCTCCATCAATTCTTTTAAAGTTTTAGAGTTATGACCTATTGCCTATCATGTGCCTGGAACATCCACTATCAATGATCGAGACATTCTTGTTTGTCTTGAGTTGAACCTGTACAAAAGAAATGATTAGTTACATTTGGAAACCCAAGCCTTATTGATCTTGGGCTCATCAAAAGAAGTTGAAGGTAATGAAATAGTAATAGATCCTATACTTGTGATTTGAGGATCTTTTGTTGTTGTTGATGGAGAACTTTCAGTCATTTGGTCTTTCTTTGTCTTCCACACCACCTTTAGAAGTTTAGACTTGACCTTCAACACTTTGGAAGTTTTGATGACTTTGGAAGTTTTGATGAATAAACCTTTGGAAGATCTTGCTAGCACTACAGCATGCTTCATTGCTTTGGAAGTATTTCTTTATTCCGAGACCAAATTTTCTCCCAAAAACAATTTTTCACTTGCTTTCTTCTTTATTTTGGAGCTTTCGAATGAAACAGATTTTCCTTCCAAAGCTGGTTTCTTTTTGAAACTCTTAGAAGTCTCTTCCTTGGTCATATGGAGAGTATTTCTTGGATTGTAGAAACAATCCTTAGCAAAATGAGAAGTACTCCCACACATAACATAGTCCATTTTCTTCTTCCTAAGAGCCTTCTTTTGAGAACAAGACTGACTTTGATCATTTTCCCTCTCCACCTTCATCTTTGCAGATGCTGAGATAGGTCTTTTAGGGTGAGAACTACACTTGGAGCAGGATGGGTCAGGTTGTGTAGCAAATGTACATAGCTGATCAGCATTCTTCTTGTTGCTGGGATGGTTTGAACATGAACCAAAAATCTTCGTATTAGAGTTTAGGTTGATGTCTTCGGTCTTAACCACTTTAAACCCTGTAGAGATAAAGATTTGTTTCTGCTTAGAGTCAGAAGTAGCATTGATCTCTTGAGCCTTCTTTGCTTTCTCTTGCTCTTTTTGTTCAAGTTCTTTCTCATTGACTTGGTCATCATAGACTTCTACTCTCCTTAAAAGGATAGTGTCCCTTCTTAGAATCATCTTCTTCACTCTTCTCAGAGGCATTCTCCACTACCACTTCTTCATCCTCTTCAGTCAAGGGGTTTATGAGAGGAAACTCATCTTCATAAGTTCCACACCTAGGAGATCTTACAAACAAGATTGTGTGTGGAGGAGCTATCTCGCTAGATCCCAGTCCCTGCTTATAATGATAACATACTTTTGCATACAATGATGAGGATATAATGTTCTTGAAGATCTCTTCTTCAAGAACACATTTATCTGCCCTGGCTTTGCTGATTGTAAGCTCAGCCTGGCATTCAGTCAACTTGGTTATGAGATCTTTGATCAGAGTCCTATAATTAAAGTGCTCATGTTTAAGAACTAAAATAGTTTTCTCTAAGTCCTCTATCTTTAACTTATAGTCATTTTCAGCTCTTTTGAAATCAGATTTTAAGATATTCAAGGACTCAAGATCAGATCTCATCTATAAGTTGTAGGACCTGTATCTATTAACTTTAGCAATACATTCAGGTGTCCAAAGATGCTCTAATACCCTTTCTTCATCATGGACAACCATCAATGCTTGGTTTGGAAATGCATCTTCCACTTGAAAGCTCCAGTCAAAGCCTCCTTCTTTAACAACAACTACAGCTTGCTGCTTTGACTTCTTATTCCGGGTGGATTTATCAGTGTAGGTTGTTCTGGATTGTGCTTGGCCACCATTTGTTCTTGGTGCCTTGCACTCCCTTGCAATATGGACCATCTGGTTATAGTTATAACACTTGAATTTGCTTTTATCAAGCCTAAACTTTCCACTGGCTGTATTGCTTGGAAACTTCCTTCACGTCCTCTTGTAGAACTTCTTGGCTTTGTAAGTGACAAGAGCCATCTCTTGGACTATTTCTGAGTACTCCAGATCATCTGGATGGATACAGTTCAAGTCTTCAAGGGTGAATAGAAAGTTGTCTAAACTTTCATCGGAAGACACAAAGGCTTGTGAAGAACTTGTCTCTTAGAATGAGATTCCTTGAGTGTAGCTTTCTCTTGGTGTCTCTGGGAAGGTGATGAAAGGACCCTTTTGTGAGTTGTCAGGATAGCATATAAGATGATGTTGAGGTTCTATGCTATCCCTTTCAGTCACATGCAGGTTTGAACTCATTTGATTGCTAGAGTTACCAGATGAACCTTGCAAGTTCATCTCTATCTGGTATCCACTGAGAATACCATACAACTCGGTCAAAGTGAGAGTCTTAAGGTTCTCAGTTCTCTTGATAACAACACAATAATATGTCCATTTCCTAGGAAGGGCATAAATTTCCTTACAATGTCCCTATTTTCAAGAGTCACCCCAACATCCACTAGAGTGTCAACAATCTCAACATACCTGAAGTATTGTTGAGTCATGGTTTCACCTGTTTTAAAGGTGAAGTTTTCAAACTGTTGCTTCAGGACATCCTTCTTATTCTCCTTGGCTTCAGTAGAACCCTCATACATTAGTTTCAATGCATCCCACAACTACTTTGTTGTTTTGCATTTCTTGAAACCTCTGTATACAGAATTTAGGGAATTAGAAACCAGTTGCAATGATACTAAGAAACACAAGTACTAAATAGACAGAATAAGAAAAAATAATGCAAGTGTTTGGTTTTCAAGAATGTTGTATATTGCTCTCAAGTTCCTTACAAGTGTTTTCAAAGCATTTTTAAAGATACAAGGGACCAGAGATACTTTATACTATATCCTACAGCCAGCCATACTTTAAAGGCCAGGTGGATACATGATCTAGACAACAAAATCAATGTAAAGTCAAAAGGCAGATTTGCTTTTGACTAGTGACTATGACATGCCATAGCTCACATCCTAGAATATTACAAAAAGGATAGAAGTACATAAAGTAAAAAGAAACAGACTCAAGACCTTAATATACTGTTTACCAAAAGCATGGACCTTTCACCAACTTGTGAAAGTTGGTGAGTTGAACAGAGTTGCAGTGGAAATGTGGTCCAACTTTATGGTAAAAGTACATCAGATAATAGCATGTTCTCAAAAGTTTTCGAAAGAAATCTGTCTTCAAGAGTTGGCTTCGGAAGACTTTGTCTTGAAGCTTTGGAGGACTTCATGTCTGGTTTCAAAAGATATTGGTCTTGGATTCGGAAGATTTCACATATAGAATGTTTTCTAAGGTAGAGTGTCAAACTTTCGAAGTATTCTACTTCAGCACTTTGTGCATGCATGCAAGACAGATTGTTTGGATGTTTTGGGTTGCATCAGCCTTATATGAATCCTTACAGTATCCTTGTTAAACTATAATACTATCATATCTTTTAATAACAAACTAATGCTATTAACTAGGATTCCATCCAAACTTGATGTAATCCTTTTAATCAAATCATCTTTATCACTGACTTGTGAGAGATGAGAATTAAATCACCCTCCTAATTCTCGACAAGAACTAGAAAAGTCGTTAACTCTGATTAGTTGCTACACCATCTTTTGTTAACACACCCACCTTTTGTTTATCACTACTTACAAACTCGTTTGTGACACTTTCTTTCCCGAAACACTCTTGAATGAAATGGTATCTTGTCTTGATATGCATACTCCGACCATGAAATACCGGGTTCTTTATTAGAACTATTGTCGTTTTGTTGTCAACTCTTATGATTATTATTATTTTTTGAAATCTTGATCCTTTATCTCATCAAATAAGATTCTTAACCATGAGGCTTGACAAATCTAGGATGTGGCAACAATAAACTTGGCTTCACACAACAATAAAGCTAAGTTTTTTTTGTTTTTGTGAGCACCAAGTGATAGGTGCATCACCAAAGAAAAACATTGTCTCGTGGTACTCTTACCATTGTCTTTGTCTACTCGATTAGCATACTATCACCCCCATGGTTTATATTTTATATCAAAACCCAATACCCCTTTAATAAATCATAGGATATGCTTCACTGTAATCGTATGGGTTTCTCTTGGTGTTTGCTTTTATCTATTTGCAACACCCACGATATGGTTTAGATCGGACGAGTATGCCACTAAGCATCTTAGGCAATCGATGATTTATCTATATCTTGCGGGATCAATCTTCTGTCTTTTATCCTCCTTGGTTAACTTTAGCCCTACTTTCATAGGATACTATGTTGCATTGCAATCTAATAACTCTGCTTCTTTTAGAATCTTTCTTGCATAGTTTTGTTGTTTGATTACTATCCCGGTTTTATTTTGTTTTACTTCTATGCCGAGATAAGACCTTAACCTTCCCAAGTTGCTCATCTTGAATTCATGTTCCATTTGCTTCTTGATAACCTAAATGCTCTTCTCTCATGTATCGGTTTCTGCAGGACCGGTTAAGGATGGTCAATACAATCAGTTTCACAAAGAGAAGAGTGTTTAGAACACTTAATAGAAGGAACCGGCTTTATGTAGAGGATGCTTAGAACACAAACAGATAATGAGGCAGAACAAAAGAACAAAGAATAGCTAAATATGGTTTTCAAGAATGTTGTATATTGTTCTCAAGTTCTTTTACAAGTGTTACAAAAGCATCAAAAGAAATGCAAGAACATGAGATACTTTATACTAAATCCTACAGCTGGTTATTCTTTGAAATCCAGCTGGAAACACTAATGATAAAACAAGATCAATGTACAGTCAAAAGGTAGATTGTCTTTTGACTTTTGACTATGACATGCCATAGCTCACATCCTAATATATTACAAAAAGGATAAATAGTACATAGTAGAAAGTTACAGACTCTTAACCTTAATCTACACTTGCAAAAGCATGGACCTTTTTACCAACTTATAAAAGTTGGTGACTCTTCAAAGTTGTTGCGAAAAGTAAGCCAGCTTTATGCAAAAGTTGATCAGAGAAAGCATGTCTTCTCTATCTATAGAATAAATCAGTCTTCACTTTATTGGATTTGGAAGACTTTGTCTTTGAAGCTTCAGAAGACTTCATCTTTGGCTTCAGAAGATTCAGTCTTTGGCTTTGGAAGATTTTACACTTAAAATATTTTTTTGTGAAGAGTGTTAAACTTCCAAAGTTACTTCTACCTTGTACATAAATACATGCATGCTAAAAGTTCTTTGGTTGCTTTAGTTGCATCAACCTTTCTTATATAACCTTACAGTTACTATTACATCATCCAGGTACATCATTGTTATTATTAGTTCATTATTAGCACGTTTTATGTACAATTCTTGTACTTGAAGGCATCTTTTGTAACCTAGGCTTTGTACTATGGCATCAATCTTGAGATTACAGGCTCGAGGAGCCTGTCGTAGCCCGTAAGGGGCCTTCATTAATTGATACAACTTGTCTTTTTCCCCTATTTTCACAAATCCTTCAGGTTGAGACATGTAAACGATTTCCTTCAACACCCCATGTAAGAAAGCTAGTTTGAGATCAAGTTGTAGACTTCCCACCCTTCTCGGGCTGTAATCATGAGTATTACCCTAATTATCTCCATTCGCGCCATGGGAGTGAACACTTTATCAAAATCGATTTCGTATTGCCGAATATACCTTTTTTCCATAAGTCTTGCATTATATGTTAGCATTTTTCTAGTTGCGTCTCGTTTAATCATGTAGACCCCCTTAAGCCTAATCAGTTTTTGATCTTCTAGAAGTTTGGTTAAGGTTCAAGTTTGGTTTATTTAAATGGTGTCCAACTTGGTTTTCATGGCTTTTACCCAGTTCTTAATTTCCTTTGCTTGAGCTTAACATACTTGTTCATCTTCTATCATAAGTAGCAACTTCTCTTTTGTGGTTTGATTTACCCCATCTTTGATTACATAATCATTAAATCTTTTTGGAACTGAATGAGTTGTGCTCGACCTTCATAAGGGCATTTTTGTTTGGTTATTATGGTTGCATACATCACTAGAAGCCTAGGATGATTGTGAATCTTCTATGTTTGGAGGTGCATTATTGCCTTGTAATGTGTTATCAACCTTATTCTCTATTGAGTCGACTATGTTACTGCCTTCTTCTAGATCTGTGGCACTTGAGTCAGTTGCGTTGTTTGGTTTAAGCTAACCTATTTATTGCTCAACTGGTTGTTGGGAAAACATATGGGAATTCATCTGGACTTCAATTCCTTTGGTGCTAATTCAATGTTGTTCTTCTTCTAACTCCAAACTATTTTCTCTTTAAATGGCACATCCTGACTAACAACTATTCACCTTAGATTTGGATCATACATCTAATAAGCCTTTGAGCTTGGTTTAGAACCAAATATACCATTGGTTTGTTGCGCCCATCCAAATTCTTTTGGCTTGGGTTTGTTTCATTCATGTGTCCTATGCAATCAAAAACACGGAAATCATCAACACTCGATTTTTGACGAGTATGAGATTCGTAAGGAGTTTTATCTACTATTGATTTAGTTGGGGTGCGACTTAGGATTCATGGAACATGTGGGTTTTGACCTCAATTTGGGTTTTGAGTCTCCTCAGTCTCAAACCCATGGCCTGAAACCCAAGCCAACAGCCCTCAGGGTGAGTATCTATACTCCTCTAAGCAGCCAACAAGGGACAGCCCCACCAGAGGCTCAATAGTAGATCAATGTATTCATAGTCTAACATTTGGTTCTGAATCCACAGTAGCTGAGCACGGCAGCTAGCAGCAACAATATATTCAGCTTCAGCAGTTGATGTAGAGACACATGATTGTTTCTTGCATTGCCATGAGATGATCCTTCCACCAAGAAATTGACATCCTCCTGATGTTGATTTCTTATCAATATTGTAGCCATCAAAGTCACTGTCAGAGTATCCATAGAGATTAAAATCACTATTCCTTGGATACAAGAGACCTAGTTTGGGTGCTCCTTTGAGGTATTTGAGGATTCTCTTGGCAGCAGCTAGGTGAGACACCTTTGGAGCAACCAGATATCTTGCACAGATGCAAGTGGCAAATAATTTCCCTATACTGATGTTGATCAGTATCCTCCCCCTCAAGGTCAGGACAAAGATTATGATTTTTAGGTATGGGTGTCTTGGCTGGCTTACAATCTTTCATTTCAAATCTCTCTAAGATGTCATTAACATACTTGGATTGATAGATGAAGAACCCTTCCTTCAATTGCTTCACCTGAATTCTAAGGAAAAAGACCATTTTTCCTATGGAACTCTTCTCAAACTTCTTCTTCATAATGCTTTCAAAGTCTTTACATATTTGGTCATTTGAAGAACCAAATATGATGTCATCAACATAGACTTGAACAAGCAAAATATCCTTTCCACACTTCCTAATGAAGAAAGTCTTATCAATGGTACCTCTAGTGTAACATTCTTTAGAAGAAATTAAGACAAAGTCTTATACCACAACCTTGGTGCTTGGTGCAGCCCATATAGAGCTTTATCCAATTTGCACACATAGTTGGGGTGTTGTGGGTCTTCAAATCCTGGAGGCTGGCACACGTAGACTTCCCTATCTATATCCCCATATAGAAAGTCACACTTGACATCAAGTTGGTAGACAGTGAAATTCTTGGATGTAGCATAAGCAAGGAAGATCCTAACAGCCTCAAGTCTTGCAATAGGTGCAATGACATTAGTATAATCGATTCCTTCCTCTTGGGTGTATCCTTGAACCACCAGCGTTGCCTTGTTCTTGATAATCAAGCCTCTATCATCTCTCTTGTTTCTCAAAACCCATTTGGTGCCTATAGGTACTTGACCAGATGGTAGCGGACATAGGTTCCAAACCTTTTGTCTCTTGAATTGAAGAAGCTCCTCTTGCATCGATTCAACCCAGCTACTATCTTTCAAGGCATCTTCCACCTTCTTGGGTTCCATCTGAGATAAGAAGCATGAGTACAAGCAGACATGCCCATGATGAGTCTGTCCTCTTGTTCTCACACCTTCAGAGACATCCCCTATGATGTTCTCAGCTGGATGAGTGTTATGAATCTTTAGACGAGGAATCACTTCTAGCTGCAAAGATAGATCTAGATTGGACATATTTTGCTCAGGAGACAGAACACTTTGTCTAACTGTTATTTCAAGTTCATTCAGTGAAGACTGATTGAATGAAAGAGAAACATCATCAATTATTGGCTGTGAAGTAGCATTAATAGTTGCATGTTCCTTCAAGATGCTACTTCCATCAGCTTGGTGAGTTACTAGTTGAAGCTGAGTGAGTTACTAGTTGAAGCTCCACTATCTTGTGAGATGGTTATGCTATTAGATCTGCCAATAGTGGAAGCTTGGTTTGTTGTAGCTCTTGGAGAACTTGAAATAGGTCTGGGTAACTCAAACATTTGATTATCTTTAGAATTTCCTTGAGTACCTATTTTAGCTGAAACATTCTCACAAGATGGTTTAGAATAGTTTGAAAACAATTCTATCAAAAATATGATCAGGTCCATTCCCCCTAACACAAGGAGTGTGCTCATTAACAACAATATTGGATGACTCCTCAAATTTTTGATTCTTGATGTTGTATACTCTATAAGTTTTAGAGCTAGAAGAGTATCCAACAAAGATAGCATCATCTGACCTTTTAGCAATTTTTTCCAAATTGTCCTTTGTGTTAAGTATGGTAGACCTGTTGCCAAAGGACCTTAGAAAGCCAATGAACGGTGGCCTCTTGTTCCATAGCTCATAAGGGGTTTTTCCATGTGGCTTAACTAAAAGAACTCTGTTCTACACATAGCATGCAATGTTGACTGCCTCTGCCCAGAATGTTAGAGGTAGTTTGGAATCAGCTAACATAGTTCGAGCAGCTTCAATAAGTGTCATGTTCCTCCTCTCAGCAACACTGTTTTGTTGAGGAGTTCTGGGAGCACTATATTGTCTGGTAATCCCATTCGAGTTACAGAATGAGTCAAGAACGAAGTTCTTAAACTCAGTCCCTTGATCACTTCTAATTATCTTAACCTTGTGATCAATTTGATTTTCTATCTTAAGAATAAAAGATTTTAATGTTTCATCATTTTCATCTTTTGTTCTTAAAAAGAATACCCATATAAATCTTATAAAATCATCAACTATCACAAGGTAGTATGATTTCCTTTCAATGCTCTTTATACTTGTGGGACCAAATAGATCCATGTGCAATAAGTGTAATGGAATGGTGATGGATTTTACAACTTTGGATTTATGAGATGTCATGTGTTGCTTCCCTTTCAGGCATGCAACACAGTTATCTTTACAGAAAAAATCCATTTTAGCAAAACCATATACCAAGTTATTTTTAGCCAATTTATTCATTATCTTAATATTCACATGACACATACATTTATGCAATAGTGTTGACTCATCACCATAAGCTTTGGAAAGAAAGCATGATACTTCACCCGTTGGGGAAGCATTGTTTATATCCAGCTTGTACATATCCCCTTTCCTGGGAGATCTAAGAAGCACCAATTCCAGAGGAATTGTCACCCCTGGACTGAGGATAATGCACTCATGTTCTGTGAAAAGCATTTGGT
This sequence comes from Flaveria bidentis, assembly GCA_018326385.1. NCBI lineage: Eukaryota > Viridiplantae > Streptophyta > Magnoliopsida > Asterales > Asteraceae > Flaveria > Flaveria bidentis. The sequence goes on along the minus strand of BJCM01166164.1, from coordinate 18,439 downwards.
GCTTTTAATCATAAAACTAAGAAACACTTAACAAATTGTGTTCAAGCTGTTTGACAAAGTGAACTTTGTCAACTTTTATTTTCCATTGGATATACTTCCATTGCCAGAAATATATCCTCCGGCCTCACCTCCAAACTGGATAAGACCTCCATCATAATGTTGAAATTGTTGAAGGAGAGATATGTTCCCTGTCATGTCCCTAGAGCATCCACTATCCACAATCCAAATGTTGTTATTTTTGTCATATGGATGTCCCTGCACATAAGATGAGATGATTAGTTTTAATTGGAGACCCAAGCCTTGTTGGTCTTGGGTTCTTCCAATGATAGTGACATTATTGAACCAAAGGTTAAGCATGGGGGTTCAATTGATGTCTTTGAAGAAGAGGTTTGGGATGCAGCATCGATCTTCCAATCCCTCTTTTGGTTGATCATGGAAGATGTGCTTGTAGAAGCTTTTGCAGCATGGCATTCTTCCGGAGCTTCTTTCTTTTCGGAAGAAGCCTTCACCACCTTTTCTTCTGAAGTAGTCTTCTTCTGGGATGGTTTCAAGGGAAATTTCTTGTTCTTTGGAATTTTAACGGCTGTAGCTTCTGAAGCCATTTTCCCTTCGGAAGAAGGATTTTCTTCCGAAAGCAACCTTGCTTCGGAAACCAGCTTTCCCTTTTTCATCACTTGAACCATTTGATAGGGTCCAAATGTGAAACCTTCCCTAACTCCTTCTTTTCTAACATTATTTTCATAGTGTGTGCTAGCAGGATTGTAGTAACAATCTTTAGCCATGTGGTTTTGCAAACCAGACATTATGCATGCAATGTTAGTCTTTTGGGAATGTGAGGATCGTTGTTTCTTTGGCTTTTTCTCTTCATCAGCAACTTTTCTCTTTAATTTCTGATCCTTTGGTAGGACAGGAGTGCTGGTACTACACTTCTTTCCTGAATCAGAAGCACCTACCACTTGGAATCCAGCTGAGATGAATACACCCTTTTGTTTTGGGTCAATCAACATCTTGGACTCAACCACTTTCTTAGCAGTTCTTCTTGTAGCTTTAGCTCTGCTTCTTTTGGCTTTGGTGGTTAGGATTTGATCTTCACTAGGAGAGGTAGGTCGATTTACCTGTTCCTTCCCTGTGGTGGCCACTATTATTGCATCATTCTTCAACTCATGTAAAGATGGGTCAGCAGATGGAACCTCTTGCTCTTCAGTACCACATTTAGGTGGTCTAATAGACTCATAAGAGTGTGGTGGAGCAATTTCATTGGTCCCCAACCCTTCTTTGTTTTGATAACAAATTTTGGAGTGGGAGGATGATGCAATAATAGCTTGGAAGTTTTGCTCAGAGATAGCATACTTCCTGGCTTGAGCCTCAGCAATGACAAGTTGGACTTGAGCCTTAGACAATGTGGATACTAAATCCTTTATTTAAGTCTTGTAGTTTGTGTGTTCATGTTTTAATAAGGACATAATTTTCTCTAACTCTTAAATTTTTCTTTGATAGTCAGATTCAACCCTTTTAAAATCAGATTTCAAGATATTTAAAGACTCAATATCATATTTATTTTCCATATTGTAGTCTTGATATAGGTTAACCTTAGCAATACAAGTAGGAGTACAAAGATGTCCATATACCTTGTTATCATCTGTTCCAGCCATGAGTGCTTGAGCAGGAGTCACATCCTATACCATGAAGCTCCAGTCAACTTCTTGAGCCATTGCAGTTGTTTCAGTTGACTTTCCAGTGGGATTTGATGTAGAGGGATGTGTGGAGGCCTATGGGGTTTCTGGATTTGACTTGGGAGCCTTACATTCCCTTGCAAAATGACCAAGTTAGTTACAGTTGTAACATTTGGCCTTGGTTTTATCAAACCCAAACTTGTTGTTAGTTGGGTTATGAGGAAATTGCCTTCCAGTTCTCTTGAAGAACTTATTCACTCTGTAGGTTAAAAGAGCCATCTATTGGACAATGGCCACATACTGTACATCATCTGGACTAAAGCACTCTAGATCATCAAAGCAGTATTTAAAATCACTAGAGTGTCCACTTCCTGAGACAAAGGCATAGTTGTCTTGAAAGGAACTATGCAGAGTCTGTTGAGACTTGGAGTCTTAGGGAAGGTAATGTATGGTCCATATGAGCAGGATGGTTGTTGGTTATAAATTAGGTAGTGCTGAGGTTGTGTGAGTCCTGAGCCTTCAGCAACCATCAAAGTGTTGCTAGCAGGAAGACTCAGGGGTCTGCTTGTCTGATGGCCCCTCTTGCTCTCCATCTCTAGACGGTATCCATCAAGGATGCTATAGAGTTCGGTCATAGTGAGAGTGTTCAGATTCTCTGTCCTCTTGATAGAGACACAGTAGAATGTCCACTCATTTGTAAGAGCAATCATGAACTTTCTTGTGAGGTCTCTAAGTTCAGGAGTGATTCCCATAGATTGAAGAGAAGAAATAAGATCCATGTACCTGAAATACTGATGACTGAGAGACTCTCTAGCAATATAGGTGAAGTTCTCAAACTGTTGCTTCAGTGAATCCTTCTTAGAGTCATTGGAGCTCAAATACATTTGAGCAAGTACATCAAACAGTTATTTGGCAGACTTACAATGCTTAAATCCCACCATGATGGAGTTGGGTATTGCAGTCATAAGAATAGTCATTGCATTGCTATCAATGTCCATCTTCTTCCGGTCCTCATCAGAGTAGTCTTCAACAGCCTTCTCTATCATAGCATCGTTTCCACCAGGTGTTGCCATCTTGGGTTTTTACGGGTCATTGACAATAGAGTACCAAATTTTTTTGTCTTGATACTTGATGAAGCCTTCCATGTGTCTGCTCCATGATCTGAAGTTTTCAGGAGTAATGATGGGAGCTTTAGTCATAGTTCCCATCTCTACTTTAGACTTGTTGAGGGCCATTTTGAGTGAGGTATAAGGAGGAGTGAAAAACAAGTTGATTAGGATAGTAAGATCTCACAATCAAGAGCCTAAATAGCTCTTATACCAATTGCAGGATCGGTTTATGTCACTAAGCACTTGGTTTTTCTCTCAAACTCACTTAAACAACACTCGGATGAATAAGAGTCCCTAAGAGTTGATAATTATATAATAAGTAACAACGAACACAGAAAGATAATTTTCAAGGCACTTGCATATATTGCTTCTCAAATCAAAGTGTTACAAGACTCTTAGAAGCATTGATTATGAGTAACAATGAGAAACTATATATAATACTACCTACAGCCAGATATACTTTGATATTAGCTAGGATCCTATAACTAAAGCAAATACTACAGTGCTAAAGTTAAGGTAACTTAGATAATGTCTTATCTAAGATATAGTAGTCATGACATGTCCATGACTTACCTTTTCTCACCAAGTAAAGTTGGCAACTGTGCTATCTAACAAAAGGTGAATAGTAGAATAAAGTAAGGTCAACTACATGGCTTTTGAGAAAGCGCCATGTTGGCCCATGTGATCGTATTACAGTGCAAATGATATTAAGAATAGTTCAATATCCAACAAATATACTAAAAAACAATAATAAAGAGGATTGAACACAATAAGAACTCATTCATAATAAGACAATGATCAATGACAATCAATAAGATAAAGCACAAGGATAATTCTGTGTATTAACTGCTTTCAAATGGTAACTTGCAACAATGATAATCGATTAGGATTTCTGCAAGCTTTCCTACATGAGAAGAAACAAAACAATATATAGTAGTCTATAGTTTCGCAAACAGATTCGCTGTCAGCGAAACTGTACTGCCGAAACTATAGTTTCGCTAGACGAAACAGAAGTTTCGTCAGGCAAACTAAACAGTTGGCTGTGAGCGAAACTATAGTTTCACTCACAGTTTCGTTGTACTACCAAAATACATAGACAAAATACAAATAAAAGAAACTAACACAAGACCTATTACAATCAAAAGTAAATAATATAAACTAAGGTGAGTCCAACCTATACATGATCTTCAATACTTCCCCTAGGTTGGAACTCACCATCTTTACTCGACTTGATTAGACTCTTCAGCTCCAATGACCTTTGTTGCCTTAGATTAAGCTTCATCATCTCCTGCAACAACTCCCTCTGAAGCTTCAGCACATGATTCTTTATGTTTTCCTCATGCATCACTAGCTCCTTCAGGATGAGCACTTGCCCTCTCAAACTGCTTGGCCAAATATTGTATATCCATGTTTAGGTCATCTTGGGCCCTTACTCTCTCGGCTAATTTCTTCACCTCTGTCCTCACCCCTCTGATCGTGTTTGCTACATTCATAAACAGACTTGCTTCTTTCCAAGTCTCTTCCCCAGCCCCAGCCTTTATGTGATTCTCACATAACACTAGCAAATCTTCGTCGCAGAAACTGAACAACTCCATAGGATCAAAAACTTTAAATTCTTTGCTATTCTTCACCCTAATCACAGCTTCCCCAGTGTTATTATCATAAAACCATTTCTCGAAATCCTGTAACTGTTGGGGAAGGGGATCAGACAATCTCACCCTGTTCACAGTCTTTAGCGATTTAACTCTCAAAATAATTCTTCCATTTCCCGTTTCCCAGCCTTTGTCTTTCTTGGACCTTCTCCTTTCTGCCTTCATGAAACTAAACGACTCAAAGTTGTCATTAAGCCCGTTCTGTATCTCTTTCTCTAGAAGCGTGGCTCTTTCGCTCATATGTGCATTCAGAAGTGGTAGAGCTGCCAAGTGCCTAAGATCCTATTTAGGCAAGGACTTAAAAGCCTTCCTCTTATGCAAGTAGCTAATACTACCTCCCCTCCTCTTTATCATGAACATTTTTAGGCCAGGATTATAGGACCAACTTATAATCTTCTTGTCGAACTCCTGTTTACTCAACCCTCCCATATGTTGGAATAGGGGAGTGATTTCTTCTGGCTTCTTCTCTTTTACAAACCATTCAGCTCTATCCATCTCAAACACATCTTCAGCATCCTCCCCCTTCTTTGCCACGTAGATTAATGGTCTCTTATCAACTTCATAGAACTCCGATTCATAATCATAGTCTATGAGCTGTTCATCATCCTATTCTTCATCAATCAACCCCTTTCCTTTTTCACCATCTCTTTCCATTAACTTCTCTCTTATTACTTCTTCTCCAACTAAATCCTTCTCTGCATCAAGACCCATGTCAACAAATCCAACCTCAAAAATTTCTTCTTCATTCCCTCTTCCAACATCCTCAACTCTAGCTTCACAATCTCCAACATCAGCGGTTTTTGCACCAGATGTGCCCTCTCCTGCCTTGGATAAAGTACCCACATTCAGAAATTGATATTTTGAAGTGTCAGTCAGATCATCTAACTCAGATGGAGTTAGTTGATTAGGCAGGCCGGCTGCAGCTTTTAGATGAGCAATCTCCTCAAATAGCTTCTTCAGTAGGCAGCTTTGATCAACAAGCATCTTCTTCATGCCCTCTATCACCTCATCTTTTTTCTTTTCTCGAATCTCTTTGTTGATGAGTTTAGTCTTGATCATGCTCAGTTCGTTTGCTAAAGAACTATTTAGATTTCTAATCATGTCTTCATCAAGGTTTCCTCTTTCCTCTCTTCTTTCAGTGAATCCTTGATGTCTCTGTTTAGTACGCCTCTCAGACTCTGCAGTATCGACTTTCTTCTTCGATCTTTTTTCCTTCTCTATCCTTATCTCTTCAGCTTTTTCATTTATATCTTCCTCAAAATCATAATCTTTCTCCTTAGCATACCTCTTTCTTTTCTTGGTAACTTCAGATCGTTATTCTCTTGTTTCTTCAGCTCTTTTATTCTCTGACTCATCCACTCGTCTAATATAATTCCATCTTTCTGGAGGGTACATATTTTTCCCAGAGTTGGGTGATCTTTCCACTAAAATCGTGGTGAATTGCACAGCAGTCAGCAAAAATGCGAGGGTTCATTTGTACCAGCCTCTTTACCTCTCCATGTTTTGGTACATTTGGTATAAGATCATTAAAAATTATTTGACAAAAACGAGGATATAACAACCATTTATCCTTCTTTAAGGCCATCACGTTCTCAGCCATGCATGCAAATATCAGTTTGGCAATATTGGCCTTCTCTCCTCTGCAACACAACACCATCGCTTTTGCCCAATCGATGTTTAGTCCGTCTGATCCACCTTTACGGTGATGAAGACACATGATGAATACATGAGCAATAAATCTCCTTTCCTTGGATATAAATGTCTTCTTGATCTCCTTGCGGGAACCAAAAGCTAGCCCCTCATATACCATGCTCCTAAATGCCTCGAACACCTCTGAATCTGACATAGTAACCTCGTCTCCAGAATCCTCTTCTAGTCTTAAAATCATCGAAACAATCTCAGGAGTAATGGTCACTTCTTGATCTAACACTTTGGTAGTATTTCTTTGTGTATTTCCTCATGTATCATAATCAGCAGATCTCCAGAAATCTCTGATATGAAGATCATAAATGGTGGGAAAATGAGATATAGCATAAGCTATGGGTGATCTTTGTAGCCATCTAATACAATCTCTAAATCCTACAGCTTTAGGATGTGTATCATCTAATACAATCTCTCTCTTTCTCTCTCTATATTTCTTTTGAAGTGTTTTAGTTGTGTGTGTTTTAGTTGTTGTTTATTTTAGGGTTAGGATTTGGAAGTGGTTAATGGGTTGGGTTGTGTAAGATAATTTTTTTATTGGGTTGTGCTTTGTTAAAAAATTGGACTCATTAAAAGATAGTTTAGGGCTAACAATTGGGTTGAGCTTTGTTAAACAATTTAGGCTAGTAAAGATTAAATATTGGGCTTAATTTATAAAAATAGGGTCTGGGCTAATAAAAAATCAAATAAAATTGAATAATTGGGATTAATTGAGTTTAAACCGATAAAGAAATATTCAACGATTTTGCAAGATTTATAATAAAAAAACAAACTGACCTGGCAGCTTGACCCCAGTTGCTAAGATTGTCTAGCGTGATATTAAAAAAGTATATTATTTCCGGGGGACATTATTCTAAACTTTTTGGGAAAAATATTTTTGGGGTGTTTAATTGTTCAAAATTTTTACAATCATGTCATCTTCTGAAGACTCTAAATCAAATAATCTCACAATGGCAGAAAGCCGGCTTGACTCTTTTGCAGCAATGAAGAAAGAAAAATTGTCAAATTTGATTGATCGATTCTTAAAGGTGGCAAATAATCTAAAGAAGCATGTTTCTGATCTTAGTAATCATGAACAAATTCAAAAGCTTCTTGATTCTTTTTCGTCTGCATGGAATCATTAAGTTAAAATGCTGAAGCAAGAAAGAGGTTATGTCGACACAAAACTTATGGATATGATCAACAAACTAAAATCTCTCGAGCTGGATGTCCAAAGAAATGAATTTCAGCAAGCCGTGTTCCCACATCAAACCCATGCGTTTAATACTGATCTTGTTTCTTCTGTAACAAGCATACCTGATTACAAAACAGAGATGATTAAAAAGTTAAAGTTATTGAGAACTGATTTGGATTTAAACTCTAAATGCAGAGACACTGTTGAAGAGAATCGTGAAGCTTTAAGAGTCGACAATGACATTAAACTGGAGTCTGTAAGAATCGATGATGATAAGGATGGAAAAGCTGATAATAGAAAGAAAGAATCTGATACTGACGAGATGCTGAAGGTAACAGAAGAGGTACAACAAAAAAACACAAGGGTTTGCAACCGTGAAAAGAGCTTAGCTGCAGAACGAACTATCATGGGTCTTCCTTATGAAACTGTTCAGGATATGTGTTCTTCATCTTGTAAAATCAGATTATTTGGAATTTATAAGGCCAACAGATTGTTACTGGAAAATGAAAAGAACTAAAAATAATCAATCAGAAATTAAAGAACAATGAAATTGCTTTTTCAAGGAAACTTAATGAAGCATTGGCCAAAAATGATCATTTAAGAAGAACCATTTTGGAGCGTAACGTTGAAATTAATATTTTGAAAGAAAGGGTTGTTTTAGCTCAATTTGAAACGACAAAGCTTCAAACGAAGCTTGATAAATGGATCATTTCACACATGAAAAAGGATAAGCTTATTGCTAAATAACAAGGGGCACGGGTAAAACATGGGATTGGATATAATTCAGATAGTGAAACTGTATTTAATTCAGTTCCACCTCTTTCTACTTTATGTTATTCACCAATCCCCAGACCTCATTCAACAAATGATTTGATTGAAGCTGCAAAAACTAATCGTTTAAAAGCAGGATCAAGCAGTGTTAATCTTAAAGAGGTTAGAGATGTGCAGGATTCTCTTGTAGGTTTAGGATTCCTCAGATAGGGGTCTGATAAAATATTAATGACGATTCCACTTCTGATGCTCCAACACCAATATCAGTTGCTTCTCCAACCTTCTTCAACAAATTCAAAACAGGTAATATTCCTTCGTTTGTTCTTGTTAGGGTTGTTAAAGAAGGAACAGTTGTCGAATCATCAAGCAATCAAAATCCTATAATCAAAGCCGACACAATAAGAGGTGTCAATCAAGATCTGTTGGAGAAAGATCTGTGTATACGAGACTGGATAAGCTCAGATGAAGAATCAATCACACAGGAGCATGTTGGTTCCTCATAGATCAAGATATCTCTTGACATTGTCAAGTCTCAAAAGATTCAAAAAGCTGAATCAAGACCTATACGGATCTCTTCTCTAATTGCAAAATAACCAAGTCAATCAGTGAAGATCTCATCCCCTATTCAACATAGCAAACACCGAAACAAGCAAGAATCTGCAACAACCTCAAAGCAAACTCCAATTCCAAATGCTTCAGATGGGTCAGTCAAGCATCAAAATCTTTTTAAAGCTTGTTTTGAGTGTGGAAAAGAAGGTCATGTGGTAAAGAAATATCCTCAAAGGCTTGCTACGGATGGTAAAGGCAAAATGAATTGCTTCTCTAGCTGTAAGTCTACAAAGAATGTTCCAGATGGTAAAGGCAACATGGGTTGCTTCTCTGGATCAAGAGGTAAAAAGCACACATCTTTGAATGGTTGGATGAAAAACTCTCCATCCAAACCTTTTCATGTGAAGCCGGTTTCACATGATACAAAGATGAAAATGACCAAAGGTTCAAAATCAAATTCTTTTCCTTCTGGTCTTAAATAGAAAATGATTTCCAAATTTAATTCATTCAAATCCAAATTAATTGAACCGAAACAAATTTGGCAAATTAAAAAGAAGGATACAGATATTCCCGATTTTTTAAAAGGTTGTGTGCAGAAGCAGGTTTCTTATATTGATGAAAATGGAACTTCCAGGACTACGATGACCTGGGTTCCCCTTTCAAACTAATCTGTTAATGAGTGCAGGAACAATTCAGGAGGACTATTAGTAATCCGGTATATTGACAGTGATTGTTCATAATTCAAATTTGAGGAAAAACAAAACAGGTTAAGGTCATGGTATTTTATCCACAATCTGGATTTTTATCTACACAATCACATTTCTCACTTCACAATCACTGCATATTTCTTGAGCATTCATTTCTTATCTTCATATGGTGTAGTTTGGAAGACCTTCTTTGATAAATTTTTATTTTTGTATAGTTTTATAAAAAATTTTAAAAATTAAAAAAATAAAAAATAATAAGTTTGCAAAAATAAAATTTAGGGGGAGAGTATAAGTAAATAAAAAATGAAAAAAGAACTGGGAACTTGATTCGAGATGATTGAGAAATGATTGTATCTCTTCTTGAAATGCTTGTTTTTGCATGACTTGCGTTTTTAAATTGAGAAATGATAGTACTGATGTTGTTATCTGATTTACATCTTATTTTTAAGTGCAAATAATAGAAAAACAAATAGATTCTTTAATGATATGCTTGGTAGAGTCAGCCTGAAGAATAAAGTAGACAGCAACATAATGATTTAAATTAAAATATATGCTTAAGGACGTCTAGATTTATGCAATCAATTTGGCTTGCAGGAAAACTGAGTCCTGACAAAAATTGGATTGAGAATTGATCTTTCACCCACCATGATACAAATCATATAAGCCATATCTTTGAGCCATGATTGGTGTATTTATGTGTCTTGTACTTGTGCTTATCTCCTCTACTGTACGGTAGTACTGACCTGGAGTGATGATCTCCTTTGCTATACAGTAGTACTGACATGGAGCTCTCATCGGCACATGATTACATGGTCATCTCCTTTGTTATACGTAAGTATAGACCTGGAGCTCTCACCATTTTGGTCTAAGTTGTGTCAAATCATCTAAACAATAAATTCATTACAAAATACAATATTCTATCGATAATCACTTGCACACTAATGCACAAGCCTTGCTCTGTAAAGATCGTTACAAGATTCAAAAACTCCTGAGGTTGGGTGAGGGTTTTTGCCAAATGATTGTGGGATCCTAGCATTCTAAAGCATTTAATTGAACCTTAATTAATAATCTTCTGCTTGTTGAAATTGATAGGGCATGAGTTTAAGTGGACAAACATATCAGCAATCATTATTGATCTATTTGAGTATTTTAAAATCATTCAAAGACTGTGATTAGATTCAGTTATGAGTGTGATCTCATTACTTGTTGATGTTTAAATTCATCTTTGGGCTAAAGTATTCTTGAGGATATGATCTCATGATAGATTCAGTTCTTGGTTATAAAAATAGATATAAAAAAAGTATAATAAATTTTCATTTCAAAATTCTTTTAGGTTTTCCATATTATGCTGTTACAATTTTATCATTTTCATGCATTTCACAGAAATTGAGCACAAACAAACACAGGTTCGCTTGTTTTCACACACAGATAAATACGAGTTTATTTTGTTAAAATGAAATGATCTAATTAGAAATGTCGAGATTGTGTTTGAGAATGTGTTTCAAATTTTTGCTGTAAGTGATGGCCGATCATCAGTTGAATAGTGTACCTGATCAGAGAACCTGTTCCTCAAGTTTGCAGAAGATACCGATCTAGGAATCCTCCTCTTACATCTTCTGAAGCACTCAAGATTAGAGATTTGGGAAAGATGTTCCAATATTTTTACAAAGGATGCACTCGAAAAGGGGGAGCATATAAATAGGGAGAGCTTATGAGATGAAAAATCTTTCTCATAAGATTCCGAAAGATTCAATTTGAAGATCTTTCTACTGTTGACTTCTCAATGCTGATTTTATTTGAAGACGTTGATAATGATAGATTAAGTGGGAGTATTGTTGGAGCTGTACAAGATAGTCTATATTATCAACACAGTCAAAGTCAACAAAAGTCAACATCACGGTCAAAGTCAACATAAAAGTCAAACCCGACACGTTCGAGACGAAGAACCGAGACAAGACGTTGAAGTTTTAGATGACTAGAAGGTATATTCTAATAAATATATTTTGTGTGAACAAAATATATTTTATCTTGTTTTAGTCATTGTTATGCTTAATTTGTAATTTTGTATTAATTAGCCTAAGTCTAGGGGGTTTAGTGCAATTAGTGAATATTAGTCTAGACTATAAATAGGTTAATTGTCATTAGGTTTTGGGGAATGGTTGAATGACCAATAGATTGAGGGATTACTTGTAAACATCTTTTGCAATCTAATTGAAGATCAAAGGGGTTTTAATTGCATTATCATATTTTGATCTATAATCTTCATGATTTGATTCAAGTGTGATTTTCTTGGAGTTACATATATTGTCAACATGCCACTTGCCAATCAAACTCATCATAGGAAAGCTGAAAGAATGGCTGAAAGATACAAGACAATATTGCTCAAATGTTCAAAGCAAGAAGACAAATGCGAGCAGGTAATGTCATTGGTCAATTGGATGTTGAGGTGGACCCTAATATTAGCTTCAAAGAGGAAACCTTGACTGAAGGCCTAGTGATAAAACCGTGAGCACTGGCACAGAATCAACAACTTCAGCATCCCATTCCCTTAGTGAAACACCTGCTGGTGAAGGTGTCTCACAGCCTCTCTCTGGCCAGAGTCTGACTGCTACATCAGAGAATGAAGATCAAAGCTCTCTCCACCCTGAGTCACAAAGATCTATGGGTGACAAAAGGAAAAAGGATATTAACTCCTGAGGAGATTAAGGAGGAGGATAGAGAGAGAGGAAGAGGAAGCTAAAGGGAGAAAGTTTTGGTGGATCCTTAGGATTTATGGAAATTGCTATAAGGGCTGCTCATAGACCAAACACTCAAAATGATAAGTTGAGGGCAACCAGGATACACTATTTGGGGATCAGGAACTGTGATATGTATGAGATCATCTCCCTCCCCTTAGAGGAATTGAATAAATAACAGACAAAGAGATGTCTAAGGAGAGGAATGAGGCAGAGGATGTAGAGTTGCTCCTCAAGACTAAGGATATAAAAGTGTAGAAAAGGTTGTACAAGCATGCTCCTACCCTCTCCCCAGTTCAAGAAAGTACTGGAAGAAAGGCTATGGAAACTTAACAACCTCAGGTAGACAAAGAAGCTGACAGAAAAAACATGATAAACTACCTGAGTGCCATAGGTCTCTATCTGGCAGTTGTACTTCTTCCCTCTTCATATGAGTACATTGAATTTGAATATCTCAAGAAACTTAAGCTCTAAGTTCTTAAGGAACAAAATAATGCTAGAAGAAGATAAGGGAAGAAGCAGCAAAGTCAAGAGCCATCACCCAAAAGTGTTAAAAGAAGTCTATTGATAGGCAGAGGATGATGAGCTTCTTGAAGCTGTATGGATTCTCCGTAAGGAGGCTTGGTCCAATGTCTCTATCGACCATGGATGAGCACATTAGGGTGATCCAACTGAAGATAAAGAGGGGAGAGCTAGTTGACTTACATTCTCCACCAAGTCAAGCTCCTCTGGAAGTGGAGGTTAAGGTTGAACACTTTGAGACAACATAACCTGGACCTCCTGCTAAACCTCAAAAAGCTTCATCTTCTAATCCACTATAGGGTCTAAGTCCCTCTCCTTTTGAACCTGTGAGGGAAGAGGACCTAATTGAGAAAGACAAGACAGAACTAGTTGGTGCTGAAGGCCAGTCTTCTCTGTTGAAGAGGAAGAAAAGGATGGCCTCCAAGTCTGTATCATAAAACAAACCAAAGGCATCCACTTTTAGACCTTAGGATGGGTCAGAGCATCCTGAGGATGTGCAAGAAGAGGCTGCTCAACCCACTCCAACTCAAGTAGAGTCTCTTACATCAGGAAGACGCATCTTGTCTTGGGGCTTTGCTGCAAATCTAGACAGATGGTATGTCAACAAAGATCAAGGTAGTCAAGATGTCTATTTCTAGAAAAACATGCTTAACCTATCTTTGCATGATCTCTTTGATATACAAAGATACATTGAGAGTCTGAGTGATCCTGATCAACTAATGAAGAAGGGAATGGTCCTCATCATGATAAGGACTGTCAATATTTGAATACACTTCTCTAGTTTGGTAGCATCAGCTTAGGGGGAGTTTTTAAGGCTTATAGAAGGGCTAATGCATCCAAAACAACCCACATGCTTCCTGCATGCATGCACTTAGTGCAAGGTAGAAGTTGCTTTGGATGTTTTACACCCTACATCAGAAATATTCTAAGTTAAAGTCTTCCAATGACAAGACCAATATCTTCTGAAGCCAAAAGTGAAGTCTTCCGAAGCTTCAAAGACAAAGTCTGAAGACTCACCAACTTATACAAGTTAGATTTCTTTTGAAGACTTTGAAGAACATGTTTTCTTTGATGTACTTTACATAAAACTGACTAACTTTCTGCTGCAACTCTGAAGACTCACCTACTTATACAAGTTAGTGAAAGGTCCATGCTTTTTGTAACTGTACATTGAGGTCTTAAGTCTGTAACCTTTTACTTTATGTACTTTTATCCTTTTTGTAATAGATTAGGATCTGAGCTATGGCATGTCATAGTCACTAGTTAAAAGACAAATCTGTCTTTTGACTTTACATTGATCTTGTTGTCTAGATTAGTGCTTCCAGCTAGCCTTCAAAGCATGGCCTGTAGGATGTAATATAAAGTATCTCAAGTCCTTGTAACTTATTCTTATGCTTTATAACACTTGTAAAAGAACTTGAGAAGCAATATACTACAATCTTGAAAACAAATATCTTTGTTTTGTTCCTAAGTTTCTGTCTCTTTGTTTACTTGTGTTCATTGTATCATAATCAAGTCACGGTTCATTATTTGATCTTTGAAGTGTTCTAACACTCTCCTCATTGTGATACTAAGTGTATTGACCATCCCTTAAACAGTCCCGCAAAACCAATTACATATAAACAAAATAGACACTAACTAAGGTGAGTTCAACCTAATCTTGATCTTTAATACTCCCCCAAGGTTGGACCTCACCTAGGGATCTTTTGTTTTAGCCCTGGCTACACCTGCTTATTTTGTAGCTTTTGTAGAGATATTCAAGCTCCAACTGTAGTAGTTTCCTCTCCATGTGCACTAGGTCGTGCAAATTGTCTAGTAAGCTCCTACACTTCCATCCTTACCTCATCAACATGAATAACTATTTCACTAATATTCTTGACTTCGGCTTTCACTCCTCGAGCTTTGTTAGCAACCTTCATAAACAGGCTTGCTTAAGTTCTTGTTTCAGCTCCTGCTTTAGCCTTAATATGATTTTCACACAGAATAACTAAATTTTGTTCACAAAAGGAGAACACCTCCACAGGATCAAAAAGTTTAATCTCTACTCCATCCTTTACCCTGATTATAGGTTCCCCTTTATTAGTATCACAAAACCATTTCTCGAATTTCTGTAGCCTTAGGGTAAGTGCATATCTCACCCTGTTAATGGTCTTCGATGTCTTTAATCTTAATACAATCTTCCCTTTTCCTGTGACCCAATCCTTATCTTTCTTTGATCTCCTCATATCATTCTTCATAAACCCAAAGGATTCAAAATTGTCCTTCAGTCCCCTTTTAATTTCTTCTTCAATCAACTTCGCTCTCTCACTCAAGTTGAGTCTATTAAAGGAATCTCAACCAACCTTCTCAAATCCTAGTTAGGCAAGGTATTGAATGCCTTCCTTTTGTGTAGATATGAGATTCCTCCACCCCTTTCTTAATCATACACATCTTTAAACTCATATTATATTTCCAAATGATAATATTTATATCTGACTCCTTTGTGCTTGGCTCTTGAATGTTTTGAAATAAAGGAGTCAGTTGTTCTAGTTCTTTCTCTTTTGCAAACCATTCAACTTTGTCCATCTCAAAAACATCCCTTTCAGTAGAGCCTTTCTTAGCCACCTATGTCAAGGTGCTCTTATCAACTTCATAAAACTCAGGTTGAGAATCATAATCCACCAATTGTTCTTCAATCACCTCCTCCTCATCGACCAGTTTCATCTCACTTTCTTTCCTCCCAGCACCATCAATTCCCCTTCTAATCATTTCCTCACCGAATAGATCTTTATCCATGTCAAACCCTAGATCAATAAATCCATCCTCTACGACCTCATCAACAGTTCCCACAACCCTTCCCGTTTTATTCACAACTTCCAACCAAAGTTTGGTTAATTTCTTCTTTAGTTTCTTGAGCCTTAGCACTCTAATCAAAACTAGTAAGCAAAGCAATTTCTTTCTTTGGTTTACAATCTTCCTTCTTAGCACTTTAAGCTAGTCTCGAAACACTTGAATTGCTTGGATTAGTTACATTTGGCAAAGGACATTCTATTTTGAAATTTCCTAACTACTTACAGGTAAAACATCTTAACTTTGATTTATCAAAGCCCAATCTAGAATTGGAATTTTGATTTCCAAAGTTCTTCCTCCTAGTCCTTTCCATGAATCTCCTAGCTCGAAGAGTCAACATATGATCAACTTGGTACATGTCTTCCATGGTCATCCCTTTACCTTTCAATTCACTAGCTACAAGAGCTTTGTCGCTGTGAACAAACATACCGTATAAAGCCATTGTGTCAGACGGAATTTGTGTACCGGCAATGACCTTTGAATTTGACTGATCACTGGATGAACCACAACCACTACTTGACTTATCATAGGAAGTATTCGCAATTGATCCACCATGAATTGATGCATGCATTGGTGAGCTTGCAGTGGATGAGATTAATGCAATATTTTGAGAATATCCAGAAGATGGCATCAGGGACTAGTGAAATCTTTCCTTTTCAAGTCTAGTTTGAATGATTTCAACTTATTGATAATACCCTTTAGCTTGTAGTCAGTGAACCCTCTCTCCCTCTTCAACATTCTAACATGTAAACTCCCTTAAAGAGGAAGTGAATCCGATAGCATATTCACTTGTTCACTGTTCGTGAGCTTTTCATCATACTTCTTCAGAGTGTTGGAGACAGTCAAAAATCAATTTGTTAGATTAGTAAGGTTTTCATTCTTGTAACTAACAAAGAAATTGAACTCTTTCTTAGCTTGTATTCCATTATCTTTGACTAACTCAGCGTTGCCATCATAGAATTCACACAAAGCATCATACAGAGACTTGGCATTTTTGTATTCAACAAATTAGTTGTAAAGGTCAGGAGCAAGACACAAAGTTAAGGCTGCAAATACCTTTTGATCTCTATCAATCATTTCAAATTTCTCTTAGTGAAAGTGATGGATCTTTGTTTTGTGAAACAACCTCTCCAATGGTAACCGTACGAATGTGTGGACCAGTGGTAATAGATTCCCATTGATTGTGATCTCTGTAGTAAAGGAATGCCTTCAAGCATCTCTTCCAGTCTTCACTAATCCCCATTTGTCAATCTGGAGGTTAGTTTGGTGCCATGCTCTCTAAATCAGAAATTGTAAGAGTTACCATTTGTGACATGATCAACCAGCTAGTTTCAAAGAAAATTACCTAATTTCCCAGGTAATTCTGCAGCTAACTTCTCTTGTAGTTTCGGCAGCAATTTCCCAAGACAGAAGCTCGCTGATGTTAGTCTCGCACAACAATTTCCGCCGAAACCAGATGAACTTTCCTTCAGAGAGAAATTAGATAGCAATTTCATAGGATTTGTGTGCATAATCTCAGCGAACTTTCGTTCAAAGGTGATACTTTCACAGGAACCAACACATCAATGTAACTATTCAAAATCACTATAGTTTTACTACTTGAAGCTATTAGTTTCGTTGAAAGAAACACATAGTCACCCGATTATTCTGAAAAAGCTTTTTCACTACAAAATCGATCCAAAATCACCCAAATCTCAATGAATTTGAGATCTGATGATTACAATATCTTCCCTCATCAAACTATAATAGATCTCAATCAATTTCCATATCCAAATCACTTAAAACTGATCCAGATTGACGAAACAATGATTTTCAACAAAAAGACCCAAAAACTCAATCAATCAAGAGCACTAAATGGCTCTGATACCATTTTGTTGGTTCATTTGATCGATATACAGTGCAAATGATTCCCAAAATATGCATAATCCATAGATCAAACATCTATAACATAATAAATACAATGAACAAGTTTCAAAGGTATTCATTAATGAGCAAAACACCACATAATAATGAATAATAAGGCTCAAGATGAATACCAGCCAATAAAATATAATTGCAACAAAGAGAATTTCGTATTAGGGTTTTGCAAAACTTGATTATAATGAGAGAAATAGTTCAATATATAATCAGCCTTAGTTTCGTTGATAGTTTCTCTGATAGTTTCACTGGATAGTAAAACTATCTAGTCCATGACCTAGTTTCGCCCGGCTACAAAACATAGTTTTGTCGGGCTAATTGGTCAGCTAACTATAAGGAAAACTATAGTTTTGCATGACTACAAAACATACATAAATACAAATTACAAACTAAGAAAACTAACATTAAACCTATTATATTAATAAAAAATAGACACTAACTAAGGTGAGTCCAACCAAATCTTGATCTTCAAAATCTCTTTCTTTCAGATGCTCCAAAGTGGAATAGAAGGCAAGTGAAAACTTGCCTTTGGAAGAAACTTTGGTCTTTGAAGAAAGGGATGCTTCAGAAGCTCTGAAGCTTGCTTTAGTGAATGCAAGATCTTCTGAAGGTCTAGTCTCCAAAAAAATTCGATGTTGTTAAAACTTCCAAAGTGTTAAAGGTCAAGTCTAATCTTCCGAGGATGGTATGGAAAATGAAGGAATACCAAGTGTGTGACATCCGGTAAATTTCCGTTATCCAACTCCGTTAGTTCCATTAAGTCTTGCATACACGTGTCGTGAGCACACACTAGTTGTCGTTTAACGTTGGTGAATAAATAATAATTAATAATGTTAAATGAGTAATAATCTAGTTGATAATGTGATTATGGTGTTATGTTTATGTGTTTATATGTTTTAAATGTTAATTAAGAAAGTTTATCGCGTAACGTGGAAACGTGTCTATTTATTCGTATATCTTGTGTTTTTATAGAGATAAAATATATAATGAATATTATTAGTTTATATCTTTGTATTTTCAAGTTAAAAACTTAACACAAAGTGTTTAAAGTCTAACTTTTCATAAAATGCAAAACACAAGGGTTTAAAGGGTAAATATGT